>CAKNXH010055121.1:0-76287 GCA_932178445.1 Andricus quercusramuli | reverse complement strand
ACTGCTGGGCAGAATCTTTTCGCGCGTTTCGAATTATATATGATGAGGTTAAGAACCCTTCAACTCATAGAATGAGCTTTTACGAATTGAAAATACACAAAAAACTACATTCGAATAAACAATTATGATATCAACTATTCATTTATCATTCACGCCTGAAGTTCTTTTTTCAAATTTCTTGCAATAATCAGTGAAGAATTTGTTTTTAAGTTTGCAAATGAAGTTCAAGTATTAAATAATTTTGAAGTTGACAGTATACCTAAAACATGCTTGATTTTCGTATATAAACAGACCTAAGCTTCTCTTTGAGATCAAAATGAAACCGAAAAAAATTTTCTTTATTCTACTCAGAGTGATAAAAGATAGAAGCCTTGGGAACCATAATACATCAAGATTTTATTAGTATTTGTAATAACAACTTATTCGTAATATTTTAAGTTGGCTTTGGAACAAAATTTTTTTTTTTTCATTTTCACAATTTTTTAACTAATTGAATGATGTAGATTATTATTGGGGTTTACATGCTGTACTGTAAAATGATTCAAGATGGGGCGAAGGCGGCCTACTGGAGTTCGCAATCTTTCATCTTTAGTCAATTGGGTAATCGTTCCATTTTGCATGTTTATTTTTACCCGTCCTTTACCGTCGATGTGAGGAACATATGCATATATTCCAGCAAGGTAGGTACTACTTTCCAATATTGCAAAAACTTCACCAGCAAATGTTGATAATACAATGTGTTCTTGCTTTGGCATCGGCACATATTGATTTGGTCCATCGAGCAATAAAATTGGTTCATCTGCAGGAAAAGTGTATTTTCGAAGTCCGAATACCAGGTTTGGATTTTTAACGGAAGTAAGCTGAATAAATTGAAGTTGGTCAAGTCCATATGAAGATCCGTCAGAAGAAAGAATCCTGGTAGGTGGAGCTATGCACCTGGGAACAGGAGACCTGGACCTGAAATGAAGACGTGTCTCGAATAAGGTTTTCGAAGATTCTCTATTAAAAGAAATTGGTCTGAGTTTTATTTCCAGAAATCTTAAATTTATGATCTGAAATAACTTCAATTTTCAATTTCAAATATTTTCAATCTCTTCAACTTCAATCTCTTCAGTTTGATTCGGAACATCTATGGTTTTAAAACATGAGCCTACTAATATTGGCTCTTCCCAATGTTTTGAATTCTAATGAATTATATTTTCCGACACTGGATTCCTGTTTCTCTATTTATAATCAACTGTTTACTCAGATGCGTAACATCGCACTTTACCATTTGCTATCTATCAACACATAAAATCGATAAGAATTTCATGTCATTTTAAAGGTTTTAAAGATCCTCGGATTTCATTCATCAAAGGGAGCGACCGAAGTAATATTTTCATTTAGAAAAGCTACTGTAGTGACTTGAAATGTAACTAACCCACCACTGTGGCTTACATGCTCGACTAAAAAATTAACCAAAATTGTGACGTAACAATAACTAGTTTATTTTGAAAAGTAACTCACCTAACGTTTTGGTTTACATGCTCTACTCTAAACTCATGTGAGATCCGGCGAAGGGGGCCAACTGGAATTGCTTTGACTTCATCTGAGGACAATGGGGTGATTGTGCCGCTTTCTATGTTTATTTTTACCCTTCCGTTGCGGATTATATGAGTATTATATTTATATATTCCCGAAAGTGTATTGCTACTGGTCAATATTGTAAACACGTCACCATCGGATGATGATAGTACAATTTGTTCCTGGGCTGGCACGGGCCGAAAGACCCTTTTTCCTTCAATTACTTTAATTCGTCTATCCACAGGGAAAAAGTATCTTCTAAGTTCGAAAATTCGGTTCTGATCCCTATTCGAAATAAGCCGAAGGAATTGAAGCTGATCGTGTCTGTATCCAAGCACGTCAGGAAGAGGAAGGCTGGCATATGGAGTTATATTACTGGCAGAAGGAGATCTGGACCTTGCCTGAAGAGGATGTTCGGCAGGAGAAGACTTTGCCGAAGAATGGGGTCTGGCAGAAGAACGAGAACTGGTAGGAGGATGTAGTCTGTCAGCAGAACCAGAAGAAGATGGGTCACCACGAGAAACACCAGGAATAGGAGCGCCATTGGGCGAACAATCAAACTGTGAACTTAATTCTGCAAGAAGAAACAGACGATTAACTTTTGTTTTAAGGATAAATGTTTTTGTATCAATGATAATAATCTAGAGGCAACCAAGCTCATAAATTCTGTTTGCAGGATGAAGTTTTTTGGTAGTAATGATTTTGTTTTTTCATTATATTACTTTGTGATTAGGATTACATTTTTAGCTTCGCGTTGATTTGCAAGTCATGCTTAAAAACATATTACTATCACTTAACAATCACTCAATATTTAACTGTGTCCTTGGCAATGACTTGAACGTGAGGTTTCAGATCGATTCTTTTTCTGGGAAAAGCTTGGACATCGAAGCTACACTAAGGAAAATGGATTATAACTATCCACTCTAATACGCAAGCTTAAAATATTCTACCAAATTTTTTCAGGGAGTCTTATGCTTCTCTATCAACATTTTTGGATTGAAACTTTATAAAATCTCAAACGATCAAGGCGTGTATCAAATCCTATGTTCCAGAATGTTGAAAGCTCTTTCATTCTGCAGAACTGCCGTACATGAATGAATGAATAATAACAATTAGAATGGAATGCGTATTGGGATGCAGACATTTTTATTTTCGGAAATCTTAAAACCTTTCTTAAGATTATAAATATATTATAGTATTGTATTCACCAATAGAACTAAATATCACCGCCAAGATAAAGAGGACAGTATGAACGATCCTCATGTTTGGCTATTAGAGGAAAAACTGATGTATACGTTCATAAAGAGTTCGGTTAGCTGTGTGTCAAATGATACTCTAGTGCGTAATTAAAATTCATCAATTTTATCTCAATCAAGATCTCATTTGTAATAGGCGTCACACTTGTTTTGCCGGAATATTAACGTTTACATTTCATATCTCTGTCCTACATATCATACCTTGAAGCTGTATTTACTTTTCAAAATGATACTTGAATTCTAGAAACGATAATTAATTACATTTTTCCGTGTCACAGTGGTTCAGGAATGAATTTCCGAAGACAAATTTAGCTGCTAGCCGCAATTCTTATCTGATTTTGTTTTTGATTATTCAGTATGAAATTTCTTATTCTAGACATTTTTGCTCAACTGGAACATTACCAGCAGCTATCCTGAAACATACCACGCTGAAAAACCCAGTTCTCGTGAGATCACTGAAGTTAAGCAGTGTTGGGCGCGGTTAGTACTTGGATGGGTGACCGTTCGGGAATACTGCGTGCTGTTGGCCCGTCGTGAGTGTGGTGAGCCCACACTGCACTAGTAGTAAATAATCCACCCAGAAACACTACCCTAATCGGGTAATGTCACGCCTACCACGAAAGGGAAATGGCTTAATGGTATGAAAAAAAATTAATGGTCTGGTAAGAAGGAACTTGGATTTTTCCAAATTCCGACTATTTATTTTTCCTCTGGTTTCCAAAAAACAATGAAAATTTTTTCTTTCAAAAAATTGAAGTGAAAAAGTAGACAAGCAGCCAATTATTTATCTGCAAATGTAAGCGTTAATTGGATTTTTTGCTGATACTACTTTTGTCCTTACATTTCTTTCTTAGCTTGCGTCATTTGTAGAGAAAATTCTATTTTTTATTATTGTTATTATTCACAATTAAAACAGAAACTACGCATCCTATCAAAAATATAATTGATAATCTGAATTAAAATTAATCATACATGATAAAAGATTGCAACATTTTCATACATGAGCGTTTCATTTACCAATCCACAATATAGAATAAACACCTACTGTTTTTACTGTTCAGACAATTTCAAGTTATTAGCGTTTTGAAATAATCAATTTGCATTTCACAACATTAGAAAATTTTTAGGAATTCGAAATTCTTGTGGCTAAGGAAAATTATTATAAGTAAATAGTTTCAATCCTATAATAATATTGCAAAGACGTCACCAGAAAATGTTGATAATACAATGTGTTCTTGCTTTGATATCGGCACATATTGATTCGCTCCTTCTAGTAATAAAATTAGTACATCTGCAGGAAAAGTGTATTTTTAAAGTCCAAATACCTGGTTTGGATTTTTAAGGGAAGTGAGAAGAATAAACTGACGTTTGTCAAGTCCACATACAGATCCGTCAGAAGAAAGAAGCCTGGTCAGTGGAGCCATGCACGTGGGAACAGGAGACCTGGACCTGAAACGAAGACTGATTTCTGATCAGCGCAAATGTTTCTAAATTCGCAGAAGGTTTTCTAAGATTTGTTAATGGAAGGAATTGGTTTTGAAATAAAAAATATGGATCTCATAACAATGGAAGACTTCCAGACAATGCTAGACAACAATCGAAAACGAGTGCCTGCGAAAATTGCTTTCTTAACTACTGTGGCACGGGAGAAATGTAATTAATTACAGTTTCTAGAATTGAAATATTATTCTCGAAAATGAATGTGGCTTCTAGGTATTTATTTTAACTGTAGCGATAAGACTGCGAAAAATTATGGCACAATTTTGTGGCTCTCAATTAATGAGATAGTGGTGAAATATTAATTTAATACACTTTTCACCGGATTCTTCATTAACGTATAAATCAGTTCTTCCTCTAATTGCAAAATATGAGGATCCTTCATACTGTGGTCTTCATCTTGACGGTGATACTTAGTTCCATTGGTGAATATATATAATACTGTACTATATCTATTATTTCAAAAAAATGTTAACCTGCCGCAAATAAAAAACTGTGAATAGAAGCGTATAAGATTCCTCGACGTATATAATAATTTAGAACGTTTTCAGCTTTCATATGGAAGTGACTAGGTAAAATCCATTTTCATCAGGGCATTTTGAAAGTCCAAGAATGATTCCGAAATCTTACGTTCAACTTTTTGGCAAATATAGTAAATTATTCCTAAAATTTTTTTTAAATTTATTTATTCGGGAGCACGTCCTACGCATTAAGTCTGAACCAAGAAGACAAATATCAAGTTTTTGTTGAGTAATCGTAAAGTTTTCAAACGTGGGATGAAACTTTCTGCGTAGCTAATAATATGATATTTGTCGTATGCGTTAATTTGTTATCTTTATCATTCATCGAGACAATAAACTTTCTAAGCTGATAAGTAAAGAATGAAAATTAATTTGATTTTTTTGTAGTCATGACCTCGTAGAAGACAAAAGTTTCGATTTATATGATTATTATTGCATTAATGTTTCGAAATTTAAAATAGTTGTTCTCACAATTAAATAAAAATGTATCAGGTGAACCAATATTTTCAAGTTTTAAATCATTATTGAAATGTAAAAATGACAGCAACTTTCTGATAGAATACGAATCTCAGAAGGAAATAATGAGAAAACACAAGCATTAACTACGAGCGAACTTCATGAAACAAACAGCATGCATTAGCTGAGAATTCTTGTTGATTATTGTTAGTAATGCAAGAGCATTCTTTTTAAAAAAATGTAACCATCGCTTTCTTCTTGCAGAATTAAGTTCACAGTTCGATTGCTTGCCTAATGGTGCCCCAATTCCTGGTGTTTCTCTTCGCGGCCCATCTTCTTCTTCTGAAAGAAGAAATTCTCCTCCTGCCAGCTATATAGATTCAACTACTAGGCTTCCTTCTGCTGACGGACGTGGATATGGAATTGACCAACTTGAATTTATTCGTCTTACTCCCATTAAAAATCCACACCGGCGATACGAACTTCGAAGGTACACTTTTCCTGCAACTAAACGAATTAAAGTACTTGCAGGACATTATGTCTATAGGCCCGTGCCACTCCAAGAACAAATTGTATTATCAACATTCGACGGTGACGTATTTGCAATATTGTCGAGTATTGATACACTTGCTGGAATACATAAACATATTTATCACAACAATGGTAATAAACGCTCAAAAATAAACATGAAGAGTGGCACAATTACCCCATTGACCCCGGATGAAATCGAGGAAATCCCAGTAGGCCCCCTTCGCCGCATATCACATAATTTCAGAGTAGAGCATGTAAACCACAATAATGGGTGAGTTACTTTTCAAAATACACCAGTTATCGTTACGTCATATTTTCAGTTAATTTTGTAGCTTTTCTCGCTGGAAAATATCTGCTGCAATTATTTTTAACGACGCTATTCGAAGCACTATGCAGTCACTAGTTTTCTTTTAATTAAAATGTTACTGTAATTGCTTCTTTTGATAAAACCCTTATGAAAAGGAAGTATTGGTAAGTATAATAACTAGTACTTTTTCGCGAAAAAGTATTCGATTTCCAATGCTCATTCGCGAAAAAGTATCAGATCCAGTACCTACCAATACTTCTTTTTCACAAGGGATGAGAGCAGAGGATCCAAGGATTTCTAAATTTTATTGAATTGTTCTGAATTGCTTTCAAACTCATTTTGAATTCTTTGCAATTCGCTTGCAATTCACTGAATGCAATAAATCTTTTACGTAATCATACCTTCTAACAATTTCTTTCAATAAACAAATACAGAAAACCGTATGCAAATTCAGAAAAATTTGGGCTTATTTCATGACACCCGTATTGCTGGTGTTCCTCGTGGCAGGCCACCTTCTTCTGATCCTTCTTCTCCTGACAAAAATATCATTCTTCCCAGGTCTTTCGCTCCTGCCGAGCCAAGTCTTCGTGTCAGGTCCAGGTCTCTTGCTTCCAGGTGCATGGCTCCACCTACCAGGCTTCCTTCTTCTGACGGATCTGTGTATGGACTTGACCAACTTCAGTTTATTCTACTTACTTCCGTTAAAAATCCGAACAGGATATTCCAACTTCGAAAATACACTTTCCCTGCAGATAAACCAATGTTATTACTCGAAGGACCGAGTCAATATGGGCCTATTCCAACGCAGGAACACATTGTATTATCAACATTTGCTGGTGACGTCTTTGCAATATTGGAGAGTAGAAACTATCTTGCTGGAATATATGCCTACGTTCCGCATGCTACCGGTAGAAGACGGGTAAAAATAAGCATGCAAAGTGAAACGATTACCCCATTGACAGCTGATGAAAAAGGAGAAACTCCAGTAGGTCGCCTTCGCAACATTTCAAATTATTTTACAGTACAGCATGTCAACCACAATCATCCACGTAATCCACTTAATTAAAAAAGTAAAACTGAAAAAATGTTTGTGATCCGAAGCCATCTTAAAACGTTACGAATAACTTGTAATTACAAGCAATAATAATAACTCTATGTATTATGGTCTTTATAGAAGAAAAAAGATCTGTTTCATTTTCTGAGAAAAATATTTGTTGAAGACAATCATTATAGGCTTGTAATGATTTGCTTGTAACAATTTTTATGTGCCACAAGGCACCAAAAAGTATAATCTGTTTAGTACGTGTGCAACCCAACTCAAATCGATCTGCGAAGTTTAGAGGTTGACTTCTTATAACAGGTTATTCAAATGCGCGTGTGCACGTCGCCAGAATTTTTTTTCTATTAATATAAATAGGAATTATTAGTAAGATTAATAATAAAAATTCTTCATATATCAAGAGTCTCGACAAATTTGTACAACTTTTTATATGCTGATCCTTAGAAGATAAGTCGTACCTGGTAGGCGGTTATTACTCAAATATTGTTAGTCAAATAATGTCATATTCTATTTTTCACTATTATTTAAATTTTCAATTGAATTTAATTTGTACTCGAGAAACATGTGTGGTATTTTCCCAGGTAGGAACAATTTCCAGAATTACAAAAATTATCCTGAGTTATTGAAAAAATCAGTTGAGAATTGTGAATGAGAAACAAAGGCGATAATAACATTCCGAAAGTAGCCTCTATTGAGAAAACTAAATTTCTTTGCTTCGACTGATTTATTAAATATAAACATAATTATCACAAAAGGGCAAGCTTGACGACTGTAAGACATGAGATTGCGATTAGCATACCAGATATTTTGCGACATAATGTCATATATTTCTTAAAAATTGTATCCTTTGGGTAATCGTCTATTGTTACATTAGACAGTGTGAAAACAAAGTATCATTGTAGAGATAGATCCAGGTATTAAAAGAAGACTCAGAAAACAAGAATAATACCATAAAAAAGAGATCTCTAGTTTTGAGATGTCGGAAATTTTGCATCAAATTCTTTTCGTACAGAAATCTTATAATTTTCTACTAATAGTTTCTCATTAAAATTTTATCGAATCCTATTACCAAAGGACATGTACTTAATCCTATATCTTAGAAATATGAGCGTCATCATTCAGTGTATAGAATTCCTGAAAACAAAACAAGAATCGAACGGTCAAATTTGGAAAACCTCTTCAAAATGCTCCTATTGCAATTTCTAAAAACAAAGAAATGTTTCTTTGGACAAAAATCAATAAGAGATGATAATAATAAAAACAACAAAAAAGACGAATAAAATGAAAAAGAGAAGAAAAGGGATTTAGTTGATTCTTTTCGTATCTTTCTGTTCTCTTTTTTATGTTTGCCCAAAGAAACCAATTTTTTTGTTTTCCGGAATTGCGTAAGGGGCATCTTGTGGTGGTTCTCCGAATTTGATAGTTAGATGCTTGTTTTCTTTCCAAGAATTCTATACATTTAGTTGAGTATTGGACGTTAAGTAGGATTTTGAGTTTGTTTTTGATCTAATTTAAAGTACTTAAACTTCATCATTATTCAATCATAAGTATTAGCAAAGAAAAAATATATAGACTGACTACGGTGATAACCTATTTGTTCGTTCATAAGTGAAATTACTTTTGACTCAGTTCAAGAAATTGATTAAATACAAAAATGTATCATTACTATTCCTTATCTGACGAGGTGTTTTTCACCTGGAACATTGACTTAACCTTACCGGCACCTGGGTATGTTGGGCCTTGACGCGTAGGTTGTCCCTCAGAAACATTAGCTGTAATAGAAGAGCGAGGGTCCCCATTTCACAGGGATCACTCTTATTCGTCCACCAACCACACCGTCAATTTCTGGCCTAGTGAGTAGGCAGCCTTGTCCATCAGAAAGAGAGACGGATGCCCGATGGTGTTGTCCTTTTCTGTTCTATCGTACAAGCCAATACCAGCAACGGAATGTGATAGAAGGAGAGAGAGATAGCCAAGTCACAACGAGGCTACACGCAAAATTTGTAAAGAAGGCGCGAGAGAGGGAGTCTCACTGTGATGCTGTCATCGCCCACGCAGAGACATGAGGGTTGCTCTTCTCTAAGACAGAGAGAGGAACGGCAGAGTATCGCTCCGTCCCTTTCTAGCTTACTAACCTAAAGGCTTGTTTCCAACGGGTTCTGCCGGTACTCCTAGGGTGCCGGAATGCATCTTATGTATCGAAACCGGGCAGAAATGAGTAAAGTGCCCTCTCTGGTCTACTTAAATTACCGAGAGGAAGCATTACAATCTGAATACGCCCAAAGTGTCGAGACCCGACTGTCCCTTTAAACACTTACTCTATTCTGTCGCTAGGACGATTGACGTGACTTCTGGCGTCCGAATTGATATATGAGTTCCCGCGGGTTTACTTCCAGCACATCGGCGTTTGGCGCGAGAAAGCTGCGCTGTCATTGGTCAACTGGGTCGGAAGAGATGGACACACCTTCCGGGAGGATCAACGTTGCGTGGTGGCCTGTCACTCTCATTCTTCGCTACGAGCAGACAAGTCGTATAAATACTGTATAATAAGAAAATAGGAATAATACATTGAAAAATTAGAGCAATTCAATTCCATGGACGCTAAGATGGATTTCAAAAGGGCACAGTATATGTCAAGGATTCAGGTACCGTCCATTTAATTTCGGCCAAACATTTGGGCAATAGTTCGGTATGACAAATGCAACGAATTTGAACTGTCGCCAAAATGATTTGCCTCACCAAGTGCTCTCTGTGCGGGTCTAGTTTTAAATCTGTGTAACTTCCTCCGGTAAAATGTCGGGTTTTCCTTGTTCCTTTTATTTTCTTTGTTCCGATCGTTTTAGAAAATGTATGTGAATAAAATAAAAGGGAAGGTTGGCGGCAAATTCGAGAGTGGGATACGCGAAATCGAGTAGAATTTGAAGATGGCGTCCGTAATTTTGAAATCTGACGCGGTCCCAAACTCATAGTAGCTCAGTAAGTTCAATTGAAATTCGCTCAGTAGGCTGTTAGGTTATTTAGTTAATTGAAGATAAAAGTTCGCATGTGGTCCACACAATCTTGAAATTATAATGGAGGTATTCGGGGGTGGATCACATGCTTGTAAAATGGCAAGATTGGGACTGTTTGACCTTTCCTACCCTTCCAAAATGACACTCCGCAAATAGTCGGGGAACAATTTTCTAACCTTGTGGAATAAATTCTAATATTTTTACTATAAAATGTTGGCCTCCAAGTTATTTTGTGGATGGGTGGACCTCCCCCTTGAGATTGTTTTTTTTTGTCTGCAATAACTGTCTCATCGATTGATGCCATATCGGCGTAGCCGTAAATCCATGAAAACTTTTCGTCAGTAGCGAAGACTGTCGTAATGATTTATTCCTTTCGCGAGTGGCTGGCGCCCTAGTCTATTGAACCAATAATCCAGAGATACAGTTAAATAGGGAGATTGAAAAGAAATTTTTTTTTATTGCCATAATCAGAATATGATTCCGAGGCCGAATCATACCCTGATACTTAGTGGAAATCTAATGAATTTATTAAAACGTACAATTCCTATCAACACTTGAACAAGAAACGCATCCCTATGAAGCAGTTTCATTCTGAAAACAGAATGCATCAACTGGGCAAATTTGCAAACTATTATTAGTAATGCAAAAACATTTCTTCTTTGAGAAAATTCAATCGTCTGTTTCTTCTTGCCGAGTTACATTCACAGTATTATTTCTTGTTATTATTAATCTCAAATTCAAATTTTCTTCGCATTGGTGGCGCTGTCGTCGGCTGATGCCAGCGGGATCTACAATTCGACAAAGAAAGCAAAGGAAGTAGAAAGAGAGGCCTGATCGACTTCAAGCATCGGAGTCCCATTGTAGTGTTTTGTGATGTCAAACTCTCAAGTGTTGAAGTGTTGACTTGTTATGAAACTGCGGTTTATGCATTATGCGATTACGCGGAATTGCGTGCTTCCCACTTGAACTGTTTTGTGAGGTGTTTTGGTGGAAGAAGTGATCTGCTTTTGGATGCTGCTCTCTTTGAATGGTTTAATCAAGTGAGCTACACAGTATCTGGTTGATTATTCAAGATTCAAATATTTAGTTTGACCTTGTCTCCGTATTAGAAAAATTTTTTTCATAACGCAATCATAAAAACGGCGTGTTTTCATGCCTCCATAGACAAACGCAAAAGTACGCTTTTTGAGCGGCGCCTGGCTGTGCATTGGATGAGTTACAAATAGGGTTCAGTTAGCACGGCATGACATAGATTTCAAAAGATAGCTTTGTTTGTGCATGCCCGAGTATTTTCGTAACGCTAGAGTTGGCTAGAGAGAGATCGTCGTAGACAAAGGTAGAAAGAGAATTCATGGCGGATTAGTGAGTCGATGTTTCTAAAGAAGAGTATAGCATGTTCTTATCGCCTCGCACATTATACTTTGTTGTCTCATTCACGCTCGCTAGAATGAAAATGCAGCAGAGCTCATGCGTACCTTCGCCAACTCAAAACGTGATTTTGCATTTTTCCATGGAGACAATGAAATCACGCCATTTATGATTTTGCTATGAGAAGTACCGTTCGTGACTCCTGCGGACTGACGGCTTTCCTTTTCGAAACTCGCGCCATGTTTTGGTAACTCGTCTCCGGTTCGGGCGCCTAAGGCGCCCTTATCTACGACTCGTTACAAAAAAATTGCGCTCGTTTCCAAAAGGCCGTCAGTCCGCACTAGTTACGAAATATACTATTTTGAAATATTTCTTACCATGCAGTAGAATCCACCGGAAGCGGTCTATACGCCCCTGACTGTTTACGTTCGGAGACAGACTAGAAGAAGAAGATGGGCGGTCACGAGGAACGCCAGGAACAGGGGCGACATTAGGTAAGCAATCGAACTGTGAACTCAGTTCTGCAAAAAGAAATAGTTGGTTACAATTTTTTGAAGAACAAATGTTTTTGCTTTACTGATAATAATCTACGAAAGTACTCAACTAATGCATTGTGATGGTAGCTTGACGTTGGTTCGTGGTAATATTTTTGTTTTGAAAATTCGCAAATTATATAAATTAAATTAAATTCTTAAATTTCTAGCAGCATGTAAAAAGTTGTAAAAATATGCAAAGACAGTTGAGATTTACAGATTCGTAAAAAAAACTTGGCATACATAGAAGATATAATGATATCATTATCTTCTTATTTATTTTTGAAGCCAATCACGTTTCGCTATTGTTAAATTTAAAACTTATTTCGAAGCTAACAGTGAATGCAAGCGCGCAAAGCGCACATTCACGTAGTTGGATTGTTACTCTCTGGAATTGAAAAAATATAATGTGTGTAAAATTAATCATTACAAGTTTTAAAATACTGAAAGTTCTGAAGATATTTAAAACAAGTGAAATAATTCATTAAATTATTATTTCTAGTTAGTTAAATATGTTTGAAAGAACTCTTAGTTTCATAATTTTTAAATTTTAATGAATGCTCAATTTTTTTACGTATCTCTAAATCTTAACTGTCTCCACAAATTTGTACAACTTATTATTTGCTGATCCGGAGCAGATAAGTCTCAATTCGTGACAATATTTTTTTTAATTTTCAAGAAATAATCCTTCTTGATTTTTATGTAGTTGTGAATTTTATAATATTTATTAATAGCATGGAGGATAGAATTGTGAAATTACAAATTCATAAGAGATCGCATCGTTGGAAAACCCAATTAATGCTAATTTTCATGAATAAATAATTACCGGCCCACTTAACAGCCCAATTCGAAATCTATCTAAAAATATTTCAGTGTAGCTTCTGGTGTTTTTGTAGCAAAACAAAAATTTTCAAAACAAGAAATTTTATACTAATTAAAAAATCACTAGAGAATTGTGGCCAGAAGCCAAATTTGGCCGCAAAAATACGTTCCTGAACTACTGTGACATGGGAGAAATGTAATTTATCACAGTTTCTAGAGTGAAATATTATTTTTGAAAATAAGTATAGCTTCTAGGTATTTATTTAAATTTTATCACTCTAATGATAAGAATACAAAACATTATGGCGATAATAATACTGCGACAAGTTTGTCGCCTTCAAATGATGAGATAGTGATTAAGATGACATATATAAACTCTAATGAAATACTACAATAATAATTCGATACATTGTTAACCAAATTCTTTAATGATGTACAAATCAGTTTTTTCTCTAATTTTAAAATATGAGGATCGTTTATGCTGTGGTTTTTATCTTGAAGATGATACTTAGTTCTATTGGTGAATATAAAACTATACTTTACTTATTTTCGGAATCTGAAATATCTCAATAAAATGTTATCTTTTGAGAAGTATAATTCTAATGGGGCGATGTCAATTCAGAAGTATATTCGCCTTAAAAAATTGACTTGCTTACACATCCATTTTTACAGAATTTTCCTAAAACTAACCCTTGATAACTGACATCCATCCATTCCTTATCTCTAAGCCTATTTCGTTCTATTTACCTCTTCACTTTCCTTCCACCCCCACACCTCTACCCCATACAATAGCACACTCATCACTAGTGAATCAAACAATTTCATTTTCCTTCCAAAATCATCTGCGAATAACTTCTTTCCCAACCCCCACACCTGCTTCATCACCACATTTGCTCTCCTCACTTTCTCTTTTATGTGACCATCCACTACCCCATTCCTTCGGAACACGAAGCCCAGGTACACAAACTCTTTCAACTCCTGCACCTCCTTTCCCTTCCACTTCCACTCCCTTCCCTTATCCCTTCCCCCTCCTTTTATGAACACCATAACCTTGGACTTTTCCGCATTCAGCTCTAACCCCTTTTTATCCAGGTAGCTTCTCAACCTCTTCATTGTATCCTTTAAGGCCTCCTTGCTGCTTGCCAGCAACACTATGTCATCTGCATATGCGAGCGACCAAATTCTAACCCCTCCTATTCTGACTCCTCCTACCACCCCGGCCTCCAGCTTACTTTACATATCCGCAACTAAAATCGCAAAAAGCGTTGGGCTAAGTGGACACCCTTTTCCTTAACCCCCTATCCATCCAGAATCCCTCCGAAATCCCCTCCCCTCCTCTTACCTTGTCTTTGGTCTCTCCATATATCTCCCTTACCCTTTCAATTAGGCCTCTCTCTACTCCCCTGTCTTCCATCGCCTCTCACATCTTTCCCCTATCCACCGACGGAAACGCGCCTTTGAGATCCACAAAAAACGCGTACACTCTCGTCCCCTTCTTTGCTAATTCTCGATCCACCACGTGCTGCAGCACGTACATATTGTCGATAGTACTCCTACCCGCCCTGAATCCCGCCTGCGTCTCCGGCAATATGCCTTTCCCCTCGACATCCTTCCGCAGTCTCTCTGCCACCACCATCGCGTATACTTTATACGCCGTATTCATTAGCGTAATCCCTCCATAATTTTCCTGCCTATCTCTATCCCCTTTCTTATACAGTGGCACTATGAACCCTTCCCTCCACCCTCCTAGGAATCCCTCGCCCCTCCATACTTTCTTCACTACCTCCTTCAGCCTCTCCCTAACCTCTTGTGTACTAAACAGCCATGCTTCGTTTTCTACCCCATCCAGCCCTGCTGCTTTTAACATTTTCAACTTCCTTATCTGCTTCTCTGTCTCCCCGTCATTCAACACCTCCATCTCTGTCTCCTCCGTTCTTCTACTTCCCCTTTCCGTCTTCCTTGAATCTGAGCCCTAGAAAGATTCTTTGAAAAATTCCCTCCACTCCTCACTGCCTATCTTCTCACTTACCCCCACCCTACGCTTCATAAACCTATTTATTGTCTTCCAGTCCTCCCCCTCTGTCTTAACATTTGCAAACTCCTCTTCCAGATCTTTCTCCTTTTCCTGTTCTTTCTTCTTATCAATCTAAACCCCTTCCTCGTTCCTACGTACTCCTCCCATCTCGCATTACCCTCCTTCCACTTCATATACTTTCTCTTCACCTTCCTTTTCATCTTTTTACATTCCCTGTCCCACCACCCTTTCTTTAATTCTTTCCATCCCATCCTTATTGTACACCGTCACAAACTTACACGCCCTCCCTCCTATTTTTACTTCCCTCATTTGCACTCCCTCCCTCTCTTCCTCTCCATGAACTTCTTCCTCCGATTCATCTCTAACCCCCGCTATAATTCCCCCACTAGCCCTTCCTTTTTTCTTCACTCTGACCGCCTCCTCGAGTCTCCACGTATACCCCCTTGGCAGCTGTGGCTCTATTCTGTCCCATTCCTTTCTTTCTACCCACGTCTCTACCAGTCCCATAACATCAAATTCCTGTATATGCCTCCAGAACTCCTCATCCTTCTTCCTTATCCCTGCTACGTTCCAATACAACACCTTCACTACTCCTCTATCCTGCATTACCCCCACCCCCTTTACTGCCTACGAAACAAATTCCCCTGCACTTCCTTTAACACCTCTTTTTCCTCATCCCACACCCACATTTTCTCGTCTATTTATATTTTCCGATATCCTACCTTCGCCGATCTCCCTTCACGCCTCTCTCTTCTAGCCCTGTCGTTCAGCATTCTCTGCACATCCCTTTCCTTTCTCGTTAAGTCTTGATCGATGAAAACTCCCTTATTTTTATCCTACTCTTATTTCGCATTACCGCGAACTTCTCTTCCCAGCTCTCCATCTCCACAAACGCCACTTTTTTCGTCCTTTCTCCCCTCCAACTTAACTTTCCCTACCCTACCTTTAACTCACCCTATGCTCTGTAGCAGCACTTCCACACCCTCTCTTTCTTCTCCGCTCTTCAGCTTCAACCCTTTACCATAATATTATTCCTCCTGTCTGCGTTCTCTTTTCTCTCCATTCTCAAATCCATTGTTCTTAACCTTTCCCTGTCTGACCTCTCCTCCTTCTCACTCATACGCTCTCCCACTTTCTCTTCTATCATATTTTCTACCCTCTCCCAAATACTTCTAATCTCGATCCCTCCACCTCCGTCTTCTACTTCCATTGCCGTCCTGCCCTCCATCTTCTCAAGCCTTTTTTCCATCCTTTCCTTCCACCCCCTAATTTCCTCTTCCATCTGCTATATTTTCACTTCTTTTTCTTTCCTTTCCCTCTCCAACCCCTTCACTCTCTCCCTCAGCTGTTTCATCTCCTTTTCCGATTTCTCATTTCTAATTCTCAGGTCCTCACTCATGCCTTCCATCTGCTCCTTAGTCCGCCTTACGTCGTCCCTCAGCCTCCTGATCGCGCCTATCAGCATACCGAGAGCCTCCTTCTCCACATTTCCCTCCATTTTAGGAGGGGGGGGGGGTCACCTACTTGATTTCACGCTTTTCTTAAAATAACTATCTACCACGCTTTTGTCCGAGCTCTCTTGGCTGTCTTTCTCCCTCTTCAAGAGATCCTCCCCGTCACTTTCGATCGACGTTCTCTCCCTCGCCTTCTCTCTTCCTTCGTTCTCACCGTCCCGCTTTCTCCCTCTCCCTGACGCGCCACTAGACACCGAGCTACGTACTGTTGGCCGTCGTGGCACGTGGAAAATTTTCTCCCCGTGAACTTCACTACCAGTACTCTCACTGCCCACCACCCGCTCTGCCGCCAGTAACTGGTACCTGTCCATGCAGTAACCTCCGCAACCGTCAGATGTCTCTGCAGAATGCTGTCTCTATTGCCGCCAAATTTTCCCTTTATTTCCCTTTTTTCCTTTTTTTTCAATTCCTCACAGCCCTTGCAGACACCCCTTTCTCTCACTTAACACCCTCCCAAATTTTCGAGCACCACCCTTGACCCCCGAAGGCCCAAGACTCCTGACCACAGATTCCCCCGATTCCTTGCTAGCCTAACCTCACTTTTTCAATTAACTTGAATCCCACCTCACACCTACGCTCAAAATCACTTTTTATCTCCCAAATTCACCCGCACAACCCTACTCACCTCCTCAACTTCCACCCTCACACTCCACTCTCACCTACCACACAAATTTCGTAAATTCTCTCACCACCAGACACTAACCACGTTCTCACTTCCGCCATCAACATGCAAGTCCGTCTAAATAGTATAAAGTTTCAATAATAACATTTTGATAGAAAAATTTGAGACTCCCCGACCGATGGAATTTGGGGGAACATTTTGAGCTTGCGTATTTGAGTGAATAGGTATAATGCTCTTTTGTCAGTGTAGCTTCAAAGTGCAAGGGTTTTTCAGCAAAATATTTGCTCCGAAATCTTAGGTTCACGTCAATTGTAAATATAGTGAATTATTCCTGAAATATTTTTTTAGTTTGTTAACTTAGAAGCGAATCATAATCCTCAAACCTGATTTAAGGACACAAATAAATATTAAATGATTGTTTAGTATTCGCAATGCATTTTTAAGCATGAAATTGAAATTTAAGCGAAGCTAAAAATTTAACTCCAATCACAAGATAATATGATGAAAAAACGAAAGCATTACTACAAAAGGACTTGACGCTGCGAAGAGAATCTATTAACTCAGTACACTTGTAGATTATTATTAGTGATACAAAAACATTTGTTCTCAAAACAAAACGTAATCGTCTGTTTTTTCTTACAGAATTCAGTTCACAGTTTGATTGTTTGCCCAATGGCGCTCCTATCCCTGGTGTTTCTCCTGGTGGTCCAACTTCTTCCGCTTCTTCCGACAATCAACATCATCCTGTCAGTTCTCTTTCTCCTGACAGACCTCATTCTTCGCCCACGTCTACTCCTGCCGAACATTCTCTTCGGGCAAGTTCCAGATCTCCTCCTGCCAGCAATATAGTTCCACCTACAAACCTTTCTTTTCCTGACTTGTTTGGATATAGACACGATCAGCTTCAATTCATTCGGCTTGTTTCGAACAAGAATCCGAACCGGATTTTCGAACTTAGAAGATACACTTTTCCTGTGGATAAACGAATCAAAGTACTCGAAGCACATAATGTCTTTTTGCCGGTGCCACCCCAAGAACAAATTGTACTATTAACTTCCGATGGTGACATCTTTGCAATATTAACAAGTAATAATACACTTGCTGGAGTATATAAACATAATTCTCATGCGAAACGTATGATGCGGACAAAAATAAACATAGAAAGCGACATAATTACCCCATTGGCCCCACATGAAATCGAGGAAATTCCAGTGGGCCCCACTCGCCTCATCTCACATTGTTTTACACTAGAGCTTGTAAACGGCAATGATGAGTAAGTTACTTTTCAAACTAACTTCTTATCGCTACGTAACATTTTCAATTAATTTTGTAGTAGCTGTTCTGAGAGTCACTAAATTTTATGCATCTTTTGAGGATTTTATATTTTTTTCCATTCATCCTAGAGACTTTTAAATTAACCTTGAGTTCTTATGGACTTTATGTGATTCTTATTTAATAATTCTACTCAATGTTTTCAGGTTGTAAAAATTTGGTGCCATTTAGTTGAATGACCTTTAGCTTATGTAGATTTGGTATCAATTTCATTACTACTTAAAGATACTACTCAAAGGTACTACCTAAATTTACTTCTTGAAGTTATTTTATATCATCAATTCAAAATTTTTGAAACTAAATCTCCAACCAATTCATTTAAATAAATTTTAAAAAAAACAGTCTGCGAATTCAGAAACATTTGAGCTTCTTCAATGCGCTCCTATTACTAGCATTTCCTGTAGCAGACCATCTTCTTCTTCTCATTATTCTTCATCTACTGACAAAAAACATTCTTCTACCAGGTCTCTTCCTCCTGCCATACCGCGTTCTCCGCTCAGGTCTTCTCCGGCTGAACCTTCTGTTGGTGCACGGTCCAGGTCTCCTGTTTCCAAGTACATAGCTCCACCTACCAGGCTTTCTTCTTCTGATGGATCTGTATATGGACTTGACCAACTTCAGTTTATCCTGCTCACTCCATTTAAAAATCCAAACCGGGTTTTTCAACTTCGAAAGTATACTTTTCCTGAAGATAAACGACTTTTAGTACTCGAAGGACGTAATAAATATGTGCCGATTCCAACACAAGAACACATTGTATTATCAACATCTGCTGGTGACGTTTTTGCAATATTGGAGGGTAATAAATATCTTGCTGGAATATATGAATATATCCGTCACACTGGCACTAAATTTCGAGTAAAAATAAACATGCAAAGTGGATCGCTTACCCCACTGACCGCAGATGAAATAACGGAAACTCCGGTAGGCCGTCTTCGCCCCATCTTAAATTATTTTACAGTAGAGCACGTACACCATAATAATCCACGCCATGCAATCAGATGAAAAATTGTAAAAATGAGAAAAAAAATTGTAATCCGAAGCCATCTTTAAATATTACGAGAATCTTGTAATTACAAACACTCATATGGAATCACAGTATTATGCTTCTCGAGGCTCTGATCTTTCGTCCACGTCCCAGCCAGTCTTCTTCCGAAGCAGATGAAGAAAGTTCTGTTAAATTTTGTCACAAAAATCTTTTTCGAAGACAATTATTATAGGTTTATGATGATTTACTGTTTATAATTTTCCATTGACACAGTGTCACTTTAGTGCCTGTGGAGCCAAACCCAAATCAATCTCTAAAGATTAGAGGTTGATTTCGTACACCAGGTCATTCAAATAAGCTACTTAGTAAAATATGTCAAAATAAATTCTCATTCTCAAAATTCTAATATTTTTATAGATACCAAGTAGGAGGAGATAAGTCTTCTTTAGTGGACTCTCGTTATTGAAATGTTGTTGGTCAAATACTCAGGGATCCTCAGGGATCAGAAAATTGTTCATCAGCTGTTTTAAAAACTTCTTCAGGTTCAAAGAGAATAAACAACATTTTTCGGTTTTATGTTGATCTCAAAGAAAGGCTTAAGTTTCTTTATTAGAGAAAATTGAGAATGTTCTAGATATACTTTCAAAATCAAAATGACTTCATTCTCGATCTTGATCAATACAATTAAAAATAAATTCCCACTGATTATTGCGACAAATTATAGAAGAGAACCATAAACATGAATAATAAATAGCTAGTTAAAACGGAAAAACTCTTGTTATTTTTTGAGATCCAAAATTCGGAAAAAATGCAATATCGAGATAAAAGCTTCCAAAAATGGACAATAATTTGAGGATTGTGTGCTCGATCATAAAACTACTTAAGAACCACTCATTAAAAACGCGCCAATAGTTCCTCCTTAGCAGTCTCATTCTCGATACATCTAAATATATGTTTCAAGGAAGCTTCTAGTATCTTTCCAATGAAACAAAAAATTTTCAGAGTTAGAAATTTTGAACTAACTATATAACAATAATAAATGAAGGAGTTGAGAATTGCGCGAATGAATATAGCTCCTATGTATTTAATCCTCGGTCTTTCTGTTTAACACTGAGATTTTTATCGTAGTAGTATTTGCAAAAATCTCATTATTATTCCCAAAATAGCTTCGATTTAGCAAACTGAATTTTATTTCTTGGACTAATGTATGGAATATGAACATGAATATTTAAGAAGGACCAGTTATATAATCTAATAAAACACAAGAATATTAACTCGATACACTGTCAACCGAATTCTTCATTAACTTGTAAATCAGTCTTGCCTATAATTGCAAAAAATGGGGATCGTTTGTACTTTAGTCATCATCTTGACGATTATACTTAGTTCCACTGGTGAACATACATCATACTGTACAATATCTATATTTTGAAAAAAAATCTGAACTTGCCGCAAGTAAAAAAAAATTGCATCGTAATGGGCATTCTATCCTGATTGCTAGCATATTTTGAGCTCTATTTGAGTTTGACAGAAATAAATACGAATTTGATGTGTTCATCATATTCACTGAATCTGAACCAAGAAGAAAAACAAATATCATGTGGTTGTTGAGTAATCGTAAAACGATTTTGAATCTGGAATTGAGCGTGATTTTTTTTTTATATAGGTCATCGATCTGAAAAACCTGAAATAAAAGAGGAAAGACATCTCTATCGCACTTCTATCAGAAATAAAAGTGTGTTCATGACCTAAAAAAATTACCGTCAGAGTAAATTCATAAACTTTTATTACTTTTACAAGTGGGATAACTTTGAAGTCATTCTGAGAAATCAATTGAACACCTTAATGATTAATTACTTTCGAAAATTGCATGAATATTTAAAAATTTAAAAGAGCTGTTTTCACATTTAATAACAATTTATTAGGTGAACCAATATTTTCAAGTTTCAAATTATTATTGAAATGTCAACATGACAGCAACTGTTACTTTCTGATAGAATACGAATCTCAAAAACAAAATATTGAAAAAAAAACAAGCATCTCTTCGAACGAACTTCATGAAACGAACAGAATGTATGAGCTGGGAATTCTTGTCGATTATTATGAGTAATGCAAGAGCATTCTTCCTTGGAAAAAATGTAATCGTCGTAATGAATTTAAATTCAAAATTTCAAGCTTTTCCAGGTTTCAATCGTGTGCGACACTATGGATGTTACCAACGTCTTGCCAACATTTCAGTTCACTTCTTCAGGGCTGACCTGAAACTGACTCCATAACAGATAAAGAAAACTCACAAAGGAAACTAAAAAATGTTACACAAATCCTAATACAAGACGATTACACAAACAAATTAATGAAGCAAGAAAAAAATAAACTCAGAAAAACAAGTCAACACAACCTTCTGAATAAAGAGAGAGAAAAACGACAGGCGTCCTACCCCACATTCAAATTATTACAGAACATATAGGAAGAATTCTCAACAAACTATACATATATCTCAACAACATCCAAACTATATTTAGGCCAGCAGCGAAAATGGGGCAACTTTTAAACAACCCTTAAGAAAAAAAGGAACCTTTCGGTGTTTTGGGAGTATATTAACTCCCTTCTTCTTGTGGCAAAGTCTATATTGAAGAAATTGGGAGGGCGGTAACTCAACGTGTAAAGGAACATGATTGTAAAGTCAGGCGGAAACATTTCACGCAATCAGCAGTAGCTGAGCATCATATCGAAACAGGACATAGCATTTTATTTGACAAAACGACCGCCATCGCAAAAACGTACAACATTTTTGCAAGAAAACATAGAGGAGCAATCGAAATCTTACAACACCCTAATAACATCGATAGGGACAATGGATATAATATCAATCCGAGATGGCTTTTCGTCCTCCCGGGTTTTTGGGTTTTTTCAAAAAGATTTGATTAGCCAATCAAGTTTCACCAGCCCCCACCATGAGGTGCTGTGGCCAATCACAGGCATCGTAGGGAATACATATATAAGAACAACATAACCTGAAACTTCAGTTTCAAGTCAGTCCTGAAGAAGTAAACTGAAATGTTTACGGAACGTCGGCAACATTCATAGTTCCGCACAGGATTGAAACACGAAAAATCTTTGAATTTTGAATGTAAATTTATTATATTGAATCATGGTAAATTATTAAATCTATTGCCAATGTAATCGTCGCTTTCTTCTTACGGAATTAATTTCATAGTTCGATTGTTTGCCTAATGGTGCTCCAATTCCTGTTGATTCCTTTCGCGGCCAATCTTCTTCTGACAGACGAAATTTACCTGTCAGTTATCTTTCTCCTGCCAGACCTCATTCTCCGCTCAGATCTTCTTTCCCTGCCGAACATTCTCAATGTGTAAGATCCTGGTCTCCTTCTACCAGCTATATTGATACACCTACTAGGCTTCCTTCTTCTGACGGGCACGGATATGGACTTGACCAACATTAATTTATTCGCCTTACTCCCACTAAAAAGCCTCATGTAAATCATAATGATGGGTAAGTTACTCTTCAAAATATACTAGTTATTGTCACTACACATTTATATTTAATTTTGTAGCTTGTATATCCAAAAAATATATGCGCCCGTTCTGCTGGTGCTCCAATGGCAGGCTACCTTCTTTATATCCTTCTTCTTCTCCTGAGAAATATTCTTCTTCTGCCAGGTCTCTTGCTCCTGCCGGGACAAGTCGGCGTGTCCGGTCCAGGTCTCCTGCTTCCAGGTGCATGGCTTCTCCTACTAGACTTCCTTCTTTTGACAGATCTGTATGTGGACTCTAGTTTTGGAATGTCGGGAATTCCCATTAAATTCTCTTCGTGCAGAAATCTCATAATTTCCTATTAATAGTTTCTTATTCAAATTTTATCGAATCCTATACCACAGGAGATGTACTATAAGCTAGGATTTTAAGCATCATTATTCAGTGTATAGAGTTCCTGAAAATAAAACAAGAATCCAACTATCAAATGTATGCAACCACCACAAAATGCTCTTATTGCTTTCATAATGTGATTTGATAATAATGAAAATGAAAAAGATTAATGAAATGAAAAAGAGAAGGAAGGGGACTTGGTTGGTTGCTTCCTCATTTTTCTTTCCTCATTTTCATTTTTGTCCGAAGAAAAAAATTTGTTTGGTTACTAGGAATTGCAATAGGAGCATTGTGTGGTGGCTTTCCGAATTTGATCGTTGGATTCTTGTTTTATTTCAAGGAATTCTATACAGTAACTTGAGAATTGGACGTTGAATATGATTTTGAATTTAATCTGATTTAAATTTTTTAAATTTCATCATTATTCAAATAGAATTATTAGCCACAGAAAATATACAGACGTCTAAGTTGATAGCCCTTTCATACTTTCATAGGTGGAATTGCTTTTGAGTGAATCCAAGAAACTAACTGAATACCAATATGTATCATTACTATTTCTTAGTAGAAGTCTAAATAATTTATCCAAATGTGCAATCGCTATCAACACTTGAAAAACTAAAGCATCACTATGAACCAATTTCATTCTCAGAACAGAATGCATTAGCTGGTCCATTTTGCAAACTATTATCAGTAATGCAAAAAGATTCCTTCTTTAGAAAAATTTAATCGTAGGTTTCTTTTTGCAGAGGTATATTCACAGTACGAATTTGCGCCCAATGGCGTCCCTATTCCTGGTGTTCCTTCTGGTGGCTCATCTTATTTTTTCGACACACAAAATCCAGTCTTCTCCTCCTTTCAGACCTCATTATCCGCTCAGGTTTCCTTCCACGATTGGACCTTCTCAACGAGCGAGGTCACTGCCTCCTCCTGTCTGCTATATATGTCCAACTATCAGGTTTCCCTCTTCTGACGAACTTGGATATAGGCTTAGTTATTTTGTTAGTTTTACTACGGGCTGGAAGCCCACAAAAAACTTCCCTGGCGCTCAAGCTATAAAGCCTATTGTGCCACACCCTTACTTATTCACTCTCAGCAGTCGACCCCAGAACTCTTGACGAAGCCCAGTATGTCGACCACTGATCGCGTTTCGATTACCTCTGTTTCCATAAAATGGACCCCGAGGGGCTATTGCCTGTGCCCTGTCAGGATCCGTACCACTGTCCTGATGTCTTTCTTGGGTAAACTCAGGATTTCAATGGCTCTGTCCATCCTATCGGTTTAGCCTGACGGCAACCTTTGGTTTGTGTCCAGTATTCCCTGTGTTTTGTTCGAATCAAATTTTTAAGGCTATCCTGGCACTGCAAGACACTATTCCCTGTAGTGGTTCCGGACCTACGAATTCCCTTGCTGCGTCGCACTTTGTTTCTTCCTGCAAGTTGTTTTAATGCTTTGCATTCTCAAACAATTTCTTATGTTATTTCTGGTTTCCCTGTTGCACTTAGTGTAGCTTGGCTGTCCGAATAAATCGTGATCTGTCTGCCAGCAGCGTTTTCCTCTATTAGTGTTTCAGCACAGCAAAGGACGGCCAGGACCTCCGCTTGAAAGACAGTACCGTGTCGCCCAAATGTAATCCCTATCCGTTTTTCTCTCTTGCTGTCATAAATTCCTGCTCCTGAACCTCCCTCTCCCCTGGGGTCGTCCGTATACCAGATTTCTCCTGGAGAAGCGGGTTACCATTTTCTTTCCACAGATCCCTGCTTGGAATACAGACGCAGAAATCTTTGGTGAAGTTGAAGCGTTTTGTCATTTCATCTTGCCTCATCCATAGAATCGGCAGTGCGCTGATATCACTTGGGAGTCTAGTGTGTTTAGACCCGTCGCGCGAGCCGCTTTAGCCGTTATCGCAACATGTAGGGGTTCTTCACAGAGCATGAATCCTATCGCCGCTGTGGGCGCAGTCCTCATTGCTCCAGTCAAACCGTTAAATGTTGGCGTTTTTAATTTTCGCAGCCTGTCCTGCATTGTTTTAAATTCCGCCCGTGGCCACCAGACTACGGCCGCGTCCAGGAGCCTGGGTTTTAAGAAAGCAGAGTAGAGCCATGCAAGCATTTTAGACCCTAGCCCCCACGTCAACCCAAAGGCTCCCCTGCACATCCAAAAAGTCATGACAAATTTCCTGCATTGGGTCTCCAGGTGCTTTGCCCAGCTCAGCTTGCTATCTAGGATTACTCCCAGATATCTAACTGAATCTAAAAACGTCAGCTTCCCGTCACAGAATACAGGAGCTTCAGCTTTAAGAACTTCATAATTCCTCGTGAAAATGACCAGGTTGGTATTTTCCGGATTTAACGAGAGCCCTGCGCTATCGCAGCAGAGCTCTAAGATGCGCAGCGCCGAACTTATAAGACCCATCAGCGTTTCCAGATGAGCCCCCCTAACTAGGATTACAAAATCATCGGCATATCCTTGGGTATAGAACCCTTCTTTATTTAGCCTTCGAAGGAGGCCGTCCACTACAATGCACTACAGGAGGGGGACCTTAGCGGAGAAACTCCAGTCGGCCCTCTCCACCCCTTGGCCTCGTTGTTCCTCCTCTTGGTCTGTTCGGATTTGCTGAAAACCAGGGAAGTGAACTTCCATCAGGTGACTCAGCGTTGCTTCTTCATATTCCGCAAACTCACCATTATCAAGCCTTGTGAGCCCGAGGCGAGCATCCGGATTTTTCGCTAGGATCTTGTGGAACTTCGCTGTTTCTGGGATGTTTTTCGATCCCTCGAAGAAGCCCCTTCAATCTTACTGCTTATACTATCTTAGATGTATATTGTAATCGCACTGGCCCGTCTTATAGATGTCCCAGTCCGAAGGCAATTTAGTTCTCTTTGCACTATTGCACAACATTCTTTTCTTTTTACGGAGTCTCTCCAGGTGGGTGTTCCACCATTCTGCTTCCTTCCTAGACTTGATTGTGCTTGTAGGGCAATGGTTCTCATATGCTGTCGTCAGAGCCCTTCACAGAAAATCCGCGGCGTGCTTCAACTCATCAATGGTACCATAGCTTGTGGGGAATTTCGCAAGCCTCCCTTCGAGTTCCCCTTTATATGAGTCCCAAAAGTGTATTTCTGGGGTTTCTGATATTGAACCACCGGTTTTTTTAGGGTTAATCGGAACACGATGCGTTTGTGGTCTGAAAGAGACTCCTCATCGGAGACTCTCAAATCCATTACCCTGCTCCTTAGTGCACCTGAACATAGAGGAATCTTGTTCTCTTGACAATACCCAATTAGAGCCTCCACCTCTCTGGGAGGTGGGGGTCCCTCGGCATCGCCAGGAAAGTAAGCCGAGGCAATAAAAACCTCTAGCATTTCTCCGCTACTGCCCCTGAGTCTCACCTTAATAACGGTGGAATCTCTAGAGCAGAAATTAGGCACCAAGATCTCATCCATACCCTTGACGTCTATGCATGCCCTTGGCATTTTTTCGCGTGGCTCCTTATGTATGGAGCCACATTCTGAAAAGCCACAAATCCTTTCCCTGTACAACCAAGGTTCTTGGATTAGGGCGAGCCCTGTCTGCACCACAGACATGCGTCTGGCTAGGACCGCCGAGGCGCCTTTTCAGTGGTGCAAATTAATCTGTGCAATGGACATTCCCTTCTCAGCCATTAAGAGGTCAATGAGCCCCGTGAGCCTTCTTACCAGCTACAAGGTCCCGCGATCCTTAGGGAGGGCAGTTCGGATTTAGAAAGAATCGATCTTGCAGTGATAGTCTTGCCATTCTATCCACAGAAATTCATACCTCCTCCGCAAAAGATTCCTACACAGCAGCATTGTTTCTCGATGTAGAAGCGGCTACTGATTGGGTAGTTTCTAATATTCTAATTACTGACATGCAGGAGCTGGATGTCCCTGGAAAATCTGCAAGTTATTCAAAAACTTAACTATAGAAAGGAACGTGTTCTTTAAAATTAACAACTCAAACATAGGTCCATATAAATTTCAGAGACGTCTCTCCCAAGGATGCGTCTCAAGTCCAACCTTATATAACATCTACACAATGAATCAATAAATATTGATAAGCATATCCACCCCTCATGTAAAATTCTACAATTTGCTGATGACATTGTCATATTTTATTCATCACGTGACGTTTATGAATGCATCCACATCTCACAATTAACCCTCAAATCACTACAAAACTTTTCAAAATGAAGAGGCCTCAATATCTCAGTTGAAAGGACTAAGTTCGTGGTTTTTAATTCCAACAAGGTCCGCATTCCTAGGGATGCCCATATTACCATAGACAATAATAGAATCTCTCTTATGAAGTGACCTTTCTAGGTCTGCTTGTCGACTGCCAGCTATCTTGAAAACCTCACTTTACATACTTAATAGACAGAATCCATAAAGTTACCAATATTATTTAATTTCTTAGAGGAACTTGGTGGATTTCTAACCTCAAATCCTTGCGTATGCTTTATCACTATCTAATTAGAAGCTTTCTTGAATATGGATGCCAAGCTTTAACGATTTATAGCTGCAAACCATATGATCGGATTTGCAAACTACAGAATCAAATTCTATGTCTAATTCTAGGTCATCGTACAACCACCCCTATCCCACTCATGTATGCCGAACTTAAGGAAACTTAGGAAACTTTAAATAAGTTTGATCCCAAAATTATGTATTCCCATACTCCTATCGACTACCTTTTAGACTACTCTCTCGAATTTGATTCCCTCAACATAAACCTTTAGTTAGGCGAAATCTTGATGAAAAGCTCTTCCCCAAACCGCGACTTTACTCAATATATTAGAGAAAACCTGAAAAATACAACAGTTTTTTACGCAGATGGTTCTAAGGAAGAAGTAACTCAACACACAGGATCGGAATTACCTGTCCTCCTCTACAAACCTTTAGAGCATTCAAATTATTCCATCACTCATCCATTTTCACGACTGAAGCTGCTGCTCTCTCTCTGAAGCGCTAGAAATTATAGCAGAGGAAAAAATATCCCTAGTTAAATAGCCTCTGGCTCCAAAAGCGTCTTACATGCATGCCTAAACTTTAACTATTTGGAAACCAAAAATTATTTCATTTACAAAATAAGAAATCTTCTCTTCCATGCGAAAGAAGCTAATATCAAAATTAGTCTCTACTGGATACCTGGACATAAAGGGATCTTTGGCAACGAAGTTGCTGATAAACTAGCCAAAATGGCTCGAACCGCCGGAACCCCCTTGGATTATAGAATCCCTTCCCTTTCTCTGATTTGTTTAAACCAATTTATGACACGTATCTTAAACTTTCGAATACTGACTTAGAGAGAGTTAGTACACGTAGACGAGTGGGCCTTTATTATTTCCAAAATTTCTTTTCAACACCTCCAAAACCTTGGTTTTTTCAATCAATGTCAGAAAAAAGAAGTAATATTGTCAATATATCTCGTCTTAGAAGCAATCATCACACTCTTGCTGGTAGTTTAGCTAGGAAAAATGTTGTAGAGTCATACGAATGTCCTTGCGGACACCCCGAAGAATATATCAATCATGTTTTATGGGACTGCCCCGCTTTCATGAACAGAGGAAAGAACTCAAACTATCCTTAATTAAAACTGAAGAATCCCCTCCCTTCTGTGTGAAGAGCTTCTTATATAAACCTAATAGTTATGCCTGTAATCTAATTGATAAATTTGTAAAAGACTGCGAGCTACTAGTTTGAACTTTGCTATTCTAATATCGCTTACTTCTTTTCTGCTTGTCTTTACTTATACACTTCATGCATTGAATCTTTCACGCTTCATGTTACATGAACCCCACAAGTAGTGAAACCACATACATTGATCACAACAATTCTACTTTGAATTACCCGCCTACAGTACACTAAGCGCTGCTAAGCAACTACTGCTCCATCTATACTCTATCCATGAAAATACACATTTAGAAGTCTAGACCATTATAAAATACTTGGTATGGCCGGATAGATCTCGCTGCTATCAGCATGGAATGTCCGATTCGGAAACCTGGACATACCTACAGACCAAGCGCTAGAGAAAAAACACCAAAAAAGAAGAAGAGTGGAAAAGGTCGTTACTAAATGCTGGAAAATTCCAGCCTGTGTATATTATTCTAGCTTATGGCCTCATCATTTTATTCTAGTTTCCATAAATTTTCATTCTTATCGCTCAAGTGATGAGATATTATTGAGTACCTTCAAACTATATCAATTTACGCAATTCTTAACTGCTTCACTTATTATTTTCAAATAGTTTGAAATTTCTAATTTCAGAAAATTTGTGACCAACTAGGAAAATACTGGAAGGTAGGTTAAAATATATATTAGGATATTTCGAAAATACGACTGCTAGGCAGAAACTTCTTGCGCGTTTCAAATACATAGTTCTGGAGCAGTTTAATTTATGAGGATTTTGGAGGCTTAATTTTTTTCGAATTCGGATCACTGATTTTTTTTTGGTTCACAAAAAATAATCAAAATTTTTCTTTCAGAACCTTGAGGTGAAAGAGTATGCTGATAATTATTCATTCAACGCATAGAATGAGCTTTTATGAATTGAAAATATGCAAATAACTACATTTAAATAAACAATTATGATATCAACTATTCACTTATTATTCACGCCTGAAGTTGTCTTCTCAAATTTGCTGCAACAATCAGTGGGGATTTTTTTTTAATCTTACAAAGCAAGTTCAAGTTTTGAATAATTTTGAAGTTGACAGTATACCTAAAACATCCTTCATTTTCGTTAATAAAGAAACCTAAGCTTTCCTTTGAGATCAAAACAAAACTAAAAAAAATGTTCTTTATTTTATTTAAAGTGATAAAAGATAGAAGCCTTGGGAACCATAATACATCAAGATATTATTAGTATTTGTAATGACAACTTACTCGTAATATTTTAGTTGGTTTTGGATTCAACATTTCTTTTTCATTTTTACAATTTTTCAACTGTTCTAATGACCTGGGTTATTGTGTTTTACATACTGTACTGTAAAATAATTTAAGATGGGGCGAAAGCGGCCTACTGGAGTTTCCACTCTTTCATCTGTGGGCAATGGGGTAATCGTTCCACTTTGCATGTTTATTTTTACCCGTGCTTTAGAGCCAGTGCGATAAATATATGCATATATTCCAGCGAGGTAGGTACTACTTTCCAATACCGCAAAAGCGTCACCAGCAAATGTTGATAAAACAATGTGTTCTTGCTTTGGCATCGGCACATATTGATTCGGTCCTTCGAGCAATAAAATTGGCTTATCTGCAGGAAAAGTGAATTTTTGAAGTCCGAATATCCGGTTTGGATTTTTAATGGAAGTGAACTGGATAAACTGAAGTTGGTCAAGTCCATATGAAGATCCGTCAGAAGAAAGAAGCCTGGTCGGTGGAGCCATGCACCTGGGATCCGGAGGCCTGCAACTGAAATGAAGACGTGTCTCGGATAAGGTTTTCTATGATTCTCTATTAAAAGAAATTGGTTTGAGATTTGATTCCAAAAATCTCAGATGCATTATATAGTACTTTACCATTTATCATCTATTAACGCATAAAATCCATAAGAATTCAATGTCATTCTAAAGGTCTTCAGGATGAATAGAAAAAAATAGAGAATCTTTAAAAGATATATCAAATTCAGTGGATTTCAAAGTAATTGCAAAGAGTTCAAAGAGAACTGATGGAAGTTTTACAAAATGTGATAAAATCCAGAAAACCTTGGGTCCTCGGATTTTAATCATTGAAAGAAGCGACTAAAAAGTGACGTAACGATAACTAGTTTATTTTGAAAAGTAACTTACCTAACATTTTGGTTTACATTCTCTACTCTGAAATAATGTAAGATGCGGCGGGAGGGGCCTACTGGAATTGCTTTGACTTCATCTGTGGTCAATAGGGTGATTATGCTGCTTTCTATCTTCATTTTTACCCTTTTGTTACGGTTTGTATAAGGATTATATTTGTATATTCCCACAAGTGTATTGTTACTGGTCAATATTGCAAAGATTTCACCATCAGATGTTGATAATACAATCTGTTCTTGGGGTGGCACGGGCCGAAAGACCCCATGTCCTTCGTGTACTTTAATTCGTCTATCCACAGGAAAAGTGTATCTTCTGAGTTCGAAAATCAGGTTCGGATTCTTATTGGAAATAAGTCGAATGAATTGAAGCTGATCGTATCTATATCCAAGCACGTCAGGAAAAGAAAGGCTGGTAGGTGGAACTATATTGCTGACAGGAGGAGATCTGGACCTTGCCCGAAGAGAATGTTCGGCAGGAGAAGACTTGGGCAATGAATGGCGTCTGCCAGGAGAACGAGAACTGGCAGGAGGATGCTGTCTCTCAGCAGAAGCAGAAGAAGATGGACCGCCACGAGAAACGCCAGGAATAGGTGCGCCATTAGGCAAACAATCAAACTGTGAACTTAATTCTGCAAGAAGAAACAGACGATTAAATTTTGTTTTAAGGATGAATGTTTTTGTATTACTAATGATAGGCTACAGGACAACCGAGCTCATAAGTTCTGTTTGCAGGATAAAGTTTTTTCGTAGTAATGCTCTCGTTTTTTGATTATATTACTTTGTGCTTAGGATTCCATTTTTAGCTCCGCGATAATTTTCTTGTCATGCTTGAAAACTTATTACGATTATTTGACAATCACTGTAATATATAACAATTACCTGTAATATTACGGAGTGAAACATTTGAAAACGAGTTTTTCTCTTGCAGTAAAAACATGTGAGACAATAAGTCAAATATTAGTGTCAAATTTAATGTCAAAACATAATTTTTAAAAAACATGAAGACTATTTTTGTTTTGTTTTTTAGAAGCCCCAAAAATTTAAGGGGACTTCAATCAAACCACTAAATTGTTAATAGTATTGTACTTCTAAATAGAGTCATATATGATCACAGTACAGGACGTAGGAACAACAAGGAATGACAAGCAAATTTATCTCCAAGCAAATATCTCTCAGCAAGTCAATTTTTTAAGGCCAGCAGGCTGAAAAATAAAAGTTTATCTATCTATAAAAATGTAAAAACAAGTCTTGTTCTGACTATAGAGGCAAAAACTAATGCAATTTTTAATAGATGGGAGAGAAAAAGACTAATAAATGAACAAACTTCTAATAAATTAAAATATCACAATAGTGTCGTGGCAAAAGCTTATTCGCTTCCAAAAATCCACAAGCCTAGTTTAAAATGTAGGTTAATTGTTTCCACAGTAGGGTCTCCCACTTATAATTTGGCCAGATTCATCTCAAATGTTTTAAAACCTGTGTCAGGTAAAACTAATACAGTCATTAAAAATAGATGGGATTCAAAAGAGTTGCTCAATAATGTTAAAGTCACATCAACACATTCTTTAGTCTCTTTAGATGTTGCTGCAATGTTCGATAGTATTCCATTGGATATTGCTTTAGAGTGTATAGAAGAAAAATTAAATCTTAATCGAAATTTAACAAAAATAACAAAGAATGAATTTCTTACAGCTACCCGATTAGTTTTTAACATGGTTTTTTCGTTTAATAATAAATATCATAAACAACTATCAGGTTGCGCAACGGGCTCCCCTTTATCTCCAATAGTATCAAATTTAGTTTCAGAAGATCTAGAAGAAAGAGCCTTTAGAAAGTTAGATTTTATACCTATTTTTCATAAACGGTACGTGGATGATATTTTAACTATTATTCCGACTGAAAAAATTGATGTTTTCTCAAGTATTTTCAATAGTATAGAAGACTCCATAAATTTTACACCTGAAATTTAACTCAATAATACCATTAATTATCTTGATTTACATATTATAAAAACACAAACTGGCGATTTAATAACAAATTGGTTCAAAAAGCCTTCTTGGTCGGGCAGATACATGAATTACAATTCCCATCATCCATTCTGTAATAAAATTGGTTTAATTAAAGAGTTAACCGAAAGATGTGTTTAGTTAAGTGATATCAAATTCAGAGAAGATAATCTAAATCAATTAAAAATCACTCTATTAAATAACAATTATCCTCCTTCCTTGATGAATAATGTTATTGAAGAAAGAATTAATGACATTTATAATACATCCAGTAAAATAAAAAAAAGACATGGCTTGATACTCATAATAGTTCTGATTATAGACTTACATTACCTTATGTTCAAGGTCACTCTGAGCGGTTAAGAAATTCTTTTAACAAATTTAATATCAATGTTTATTTTAAAAATAATAACTCGCTTGATCGATATATGTTGAGTAAGAAAGATAGTCGTGTATCTTATTAATTGTACATGTTGTGATAAAGTTTATGTTGGAGAAACCGGTAGAAGATTAAAAACTAGAGTCGTTGAACATAAAAGGGATTGTACAGTTGGTAATTTTAATACAGGCTTATCACAACACGCGTGAAAATTTGTTCATTATTTTGATTTCAGCATTAATAATATAAAAATTTTAGCTAGAGAAAAAAATACTTACAAAAGGAAAATTATTGAGCATATTTTTATTAATAAGTATCACAAAGTCTCTATAAATCTACAGACTGAAATTTTTAATGTAAATAAAATTTACCAAAGTATTAAACGATGATTTTACTGGAGTCTTATTATATTTGAAGGATTCAAAGTTCCCACACTTGAGACTTTCCTCAATTAAGTTCTCAATTTACATACTTAAAGGTCGTCGATGGTTGTATATTTGCTTTGAGATAAATTTGCTTTGAGATAAATTTGCTTGTCATTCCTTCTTGTTCCTACGTCCTGTACTGTGGTCATATATGACTGTATTTAAAATTATAATACTATTGAAAATGTAGTGGTTTTATTGAAGTCCCCTTAAATTTTTGGGGCTTCTAACAAAACAAAAAAAAAAAAAATTAGTCATCATGTTTTTTAAAAATTATGTTTTGACATTAAAAATTGACACTAATATTTGAATTATTGTCTCACATGTTTTTTTCAAAGAGAAAAACTCGTTTTCAAATGTTTCACTCCGTAATATTACAGGTAATTGTTTAAACCCTTGTTTATATTTATTTAGGTTTGCTTGAAAAAGACACACAGTAGTGTTGAAACGTACGTAGCATAAATGATGATTTTCATCAAACAAAATGTCAACAAAGTGGATGTTTTAATAACAAATAGACCGAAAGACCTGAGGAAATTCATTCAAATATATTTAAATATATTATAGTACTATATTTACCAATGGAACTAAGTATCACCGCCAAGATAAAGAGCACAATATGAAAGATACTCATATTTTGCAATTAGAGGAAGAACTGATTCATACGTTAATCAAGAGTTTGGTTAACAGTGTGTCAAATTGATATTCTAGTGCGTAATCAAAGTTTACACATGTTATCTCAATCTTTATGTCAATAAATTATAAGCATGAAACTTGTTATGCTGAAGTATTCGTGTTATTTCATATACCAGTCTAAAAAAATTGGTTTCCTCGGGAGTGGAAACTTTGGAAATAATAATAAGATGTTTGCGAATAGCGCTACGATAAAAATCTGAGGGTCAAACATAAATTTGACCCAACAATTGATTCCTAGCACTCTATTATCATCACCTTCACTTTTGTATTTTCATCGCTAAAGTTGCAAGATTAAAATAAATACCTGGAAGCTGTATTTAATTAGGAAAACAATAATTGGGTTCTAGAAACTATAATTAATCACATTTTTCGTGTGTCACAGTGTCTCAAAGAATAATCGAAATGTTTTCGCTTTAGAACATTTTGGCCATTTGTGCAAAAATTTAATTCTTTTTTATTCATGTTATTATTCAAAATTAAAGCAAAAACTACGCGTCCTTGAAGAAAAAAAAGATTGATAATCTAAATCTGAAGTAATCATCTGATTTAATCATCATAATTCATAGGATAAGGAAAGGAGCACAGGAAGGAAATTTGATTTATATTATATTGGGTTATCTGACAATTATAAGTTAAAATTGTTGAAAGAAAATTGAATTCCATCGGGAAATTCTGGATTTATATCATTCGAATAACTTATTTTTTTTCTTTTAGCACAACACAAAATTTAATATTTCACATCTCATGATCCATTCTCATAAATACGTACTTCAATTTCATTTACAAATAAAATATTTTATATATTATAGGTCCTTTTTGTTGAAAAAATCAATCCCAGTAATATTCAGAATTGAGAATGTTTATTTGATACGTCTCAAATTTTTTGATTTTTATCTATTCCTTAGAATTGCTTCCAATATAATTGCCATGTACCATTCTATTAACTTGACTATTACGTTTCATTTTTCACATAATATTTTTGTTATTGTTCATATAATATAGTTTGTGACAGGGTGAATATTTACTTACCTGTCACTTTAATTTTGAAATCCAGATTCAGGGGTTCAGAAATAGATTGTTTTTATCCACTGACCAAGAGCGGAAGTCCTCGGCTTCCATGTAACGTAACCTCAACTTGTCAAATCGAGTTTGACAACAACATCATGGTAGTCAGAGGGCGATCGTCGAATCAGAAGTCAGCATGTGATGAATCCGGTTTAGTACCTGTATTCATCGGAGTGCACCAGCGCCCCGCGCGTTAATTCCAATTAATTAAAAAATATTCTTCTCTACAATCCAGTTTCCTGTCTCCTTGATTCAGAAAAGTTTCAGTCGTGTTTTTCGAAAGCTGTTAGAAATTCCAGACCCTTGTCCAAAAAAAAAAATTAAGTGCCCAGTCTCCAAGATTTCACGAGCTTAGTCCTTTGAAGTATTCGGTTCAGGGAAACAAAGCACATCCTGTGGGGTCCGTTCCACAAGAGACTTTTCAGATACTTGTAACCAGCCAAGTCTGGCGCACATGTGTAAGTCGTAAAACCCAACCGTAAACGGTTACTACGCGAACATCATTTTGGGTGAGGTTTGGTTTATTTCGTTCGTGACAGTTTGTTTACGTTTATTTTCGTTCAAGTAATTCGTTGCATGAAGAGTTCAAAGAGTTTATTACAAGCTAAGGTGCAAACGGCAAAAAATCATAGGAATGGATTTCGCTGACGAAGACAGCATTGCAAGTTTCGATCACCTACAAAAAATGATAGAGCAAGCAGACAACATTGTGTTATTTTCAGGAAAGATACACATTTTGGGAGTTATTTTGTTTCTTGCGGGTTTTGCATAGTATTCATTAAAGAAAAATAGTGTTCGATACTATTTGAGTATTAGGAGTTTAGGAAAAAAATAGAAGTATGCGTTGAAGCAGAAGCTAACGAAACAAAGAAGAGGCCCAACCTCAGTGCCCAACCCCTTTTTGGTGGAGGGGCGCAGACCCACAGCAGCCCCTGCGTGGGCAAGGATCATCACTCGATCTTCGAGCTTGAAACCGTACGGTTGTTCTCTGATTGCAAACGTCGAGTCTCTGAATAAAAATTTCATCTTTATTTTTCATACTGAAAATTTGGTGTTTTCCTCTATGTATTTTGAAAATAAATTGTACTCGTTTCAATAAGACTTTCAGCACAACGTGAGGCAAACTCTAGTTCCTTACGGCAAGGGCTCTAACTCCTTTCGGCGGCGAAGTTCGACGTGCATCGATGGTTGAATTCCACTTTTGAATTTCGCGCGCGAATCATTCTCCGGCATTACAGCCAGTACCTACCAACGCACCCTGGATAAAGCAGGATTTATCTCTATCCCTTACTTTTAGCCTATTATCCCTATTATCCCTACTTTTAGCGTTTATCCAATCGAAATGCTGACGTCATTCAATTTTAGTGTCGAATAACCAATCATAAATGAGGTCACTTTGCTCCTCCTACTGGTATTAAGCAATGAAAGTGAGTGACAGTTCAAGGACTTGGGTCCAAAGGTCGACTTTTCGACAGGCTGCGCGTCAATCACTTTGAGTGACGGTTTCCTATTTGAGAGTCCAAGGGTCGCTTTTTTATGGCATCTGGCCGGCGCCATGACTCATTAACGATACTAAAAATAGCTCAAGGTCTCGAGTTTCTAATCTTAAATTCACTTTAGACAGTGAAACTGCGCAGTACTATAACTAGTACAGAACTAAATTGAAACTCGATACTATAATTGAATCTTAGTTCTCTCACTTGAAATAAACCTGTAATTTTCATTGATATTCAAATATCAATATTTATCATCTTAATAATAATTGCTCATTTCTTGCATATTCTGATTTGTTTTAAGCGCTTGGAACTTTTCCATTCGAGAAGCTTCTAGTCTAGAGAGTATCTAATAAAAGGGTCTTAGCACCCTGAAACTCTAATTCTCAAAACGGCGCATGCCGTTACATCCGGCTTCAATCCAAGATGGCAGTACAACATGGCGGGCCTCGAATATTGAGGTTATGTCTCCATGGAACCTTTCATCTAGCGTAAAATTATTAAAGTATCTATTGGGAACCGAACTCATGGCGCTGCGATCGCAAGATGGCGGACGCAATCAGGATGTTTTGAATATCAACATAGTGTTACGTGTGAATAAAACCTTCAATAATTTGAAAAATGAAGCTCTCTTTTGCTGAAATTTGTGTTTTCGCGAATTCTTCGCCAACGAATAGAAATTGTATCGAAGGCAAACGTGTTTTAAATGCTGGACATATTATTTATTGTGGGAAAAAGTCGGTGACCGATTCGTTTGCTCTTGTAGCATATTGTATGTAAACCTCGGCGGGTTTAAAAAAACAATCCTCACGAAATAAAAGGTGAAATTGCTTCAAATGGCAAAATATTGAAAACGGAATGCAGTTTCAAAGCTGGTCTAAGTGAACAGTGCAAGTACATCGTTGCAGTTCTGATTTATTGTAGCAGGTAAGTTCCTTATTTCAATACGACGCGGGTTTCTTTACGGACATATTATAATATAAATGATCTTGAATAATTATTTCTTTTGTTCTCAGAATATACATCATAAGATTCAATTGCTAATCAGAAGCTATATAGGTAATGAGTTGACATCAAATCGTAAATAAATCTTTCAGAATTTGAGGTTAGCTGTCAAGTAAAAAGATAAGACTTCTTACATGCACATTGCAAACTGCTTTTTATTGAATAACCCGGTAAAAAGGCTGGCATGAAAAAGTATTGAGAATTTTGAATAATCAAAAATGCCGTTTCTGCCCTTTGTACTTGAATCCTTGATTACGTAGGAAAACTAATAACATTCCAATATCTTTCAAAGCAGATCGGAGCTTGCAAACGTAACCTCAAAAAAATTATAATTACAATTTTCGTTTGAAGCATTAGAAGGCCCCCCGAAGGCCTAAAATGTTCAAAATATAGTGTTATTGTGTTACAAAATATCACTTTTTTCAAGTTTTATCAATTACAAAAATATGAAGTCATGATAAACTTGTTTAAAAAGTATTGTTTACCACAGCTATCTGTGTGTGAAGCTATCCTGGCAAAGTAAAATGACAGCGAAAATTTTCTAATACTTTTCAATGCAAGCCTTCTTACCGGTTGGGGATATACGTGTCTTTGAATTAACTTTCTAAATATGTAAGAAACTAATTCTTTACTTTGCAAGAATGATTTAGAAAATTTATCCACAAAATTTTCTCCTTCTAAAGGAAATTTGTGAAATCTTACAGTAGGATCTCGGCAGTCCTTACTATTACAGCCAAAAACACGTGAAATAATGCAAAAAATCTGATTATTTTGAAATATTCGTCTTATGCGGGTATCTCTAACATGTTTACTAGTAGAAAGTATCCTGACGTGACAGCTTCGAAATTTCATCACCAGGTGGCGCATTCGAGTTTCGCGGTTCCCAATAGAAGGTTTCATAAGACAAAAAGTTCGAAATGCGCGGAAGGTCTCATTAAAGCGTATGCGTATGCGCGCTGGCGTCTGGCTGAGGTTTGGTTATTGGCGCATCATATCATAATTGTTATAAATTTACGAGCCTAGGTCCGCGTAAACTTAGTTATCTTGCCTCATGCGATGTTCCGTTCACATTTTTATTCTGAATTTTCCCGCCAAAACTGAGTTTGGAAACTTTCCAAGATTCATGAAACCTTCTCTTGTTAAAGTTACAGGAATCTTGGGATCTATGTTTAGAGTAAGAGTTGTTTGTGAGAATTTGTACATTATTTCTATTCAATTACGAGAAGTAGTTCATAATCTTAGCTGGTGAGCATTTAGTTCTTAGTCCGCCTGCTAGGCGCGCTGTAGTTAGAAACTCGGGAAACTTCGATTCCGGCGCAGGTTTTAGGACTAAGAGTAGAACTCGCGGGCATAGTCATACCGATTATGTTTATGTTAAGGTTTCGCGAATATTGTCACGGAAATCAGTCACAGTTTCAGTCAACGACCAATTTTTAGTTCATATTTCTACTGGTAGTTGCGCTGTGACTTAAGGTTTCTGAACACCCCTTCATGCCAGAACCCTTCGAGTTCACGTTCTTGGTGCGCCACATGAAATCTGTCACTTACGTTCTTGGTCTTCGAATGGCGACACGTGCCACGTCTGCCAACTCATTATTCGCTGGATCATTTTTTTTTTGAAATATTCAAATTGGATATTGGATTATATATGGGATTCTCTGTTTTACTGAACTGATTGGAGTTACAAAGTTGATTACTTTCCGAACTGATAACTTCGAGGATGTCTGAGGTAATATTTTTTGTATTTCGGCAAATGATTTAATCGGCGGATTGTGTGGTGGAATTTCACTACCTTCCGATCCACTACTGCGCTGGCCCTTCTTATTAACCTTTCGGTGGGCGCGTGGCAGCACTCAGTGCTGCTTTTCCATGGTCCGCCCGTGTGTGTTTTGAAGGCGCGCCCACCGGAAGGTTAAGAGTACTTTTCTATTGTATTGAATTCAGCGTGCCTAGCGAGTCGAGTCAGTGTTTGTTTTCGAATTTTTTCTTTCCTTTTTGTATTGAGTAGAGATACGTAATGTGTATTCGCGTGAGGACCCTCTGGTTGATTTGAAAATGGCTTCCGCGGTTTCCGTCTCTTTTGGCCACGTGGCCACAACTTATCTTTATTCAGCTAGTAACTGTCAGAAATTGACGATAGTAAGTGTAAAGTCTCGTTTTCTTATTGGTTTTGTTAATAAATACCCAAAATGGACTAAAAATTTGTTGATAGTTTTGGCCGTTGAGATATAAAGAGCCACTCCTGTAATTCCTTACTCCCTTAGATTTCCTTACTTTTAGGTTTCAGGTTTCCTTTTTTTTACATACTTGTAGCCGTACATTTAAGGTCTTTTGGATTTTGGAATTTTTATTTGCTGGGTCATTAATTTCACCTATTTTCCATCTTCGCTTTATAGGGGCCTGGCTGGCGCCCAGACGTATTATAAACCATATACGTATACTTATGTATATACGTATACGGATACGTATATACATGTTATACGATACGAATAAACTGCCATTGGCAGGTGGCGATAAACCAACCCTTGCTAGTTCTTTACGTGACTGAAGTCTTTTTAATTTTAAGACGATTCGTGTTTTGGTTTAACAATCTAATGATTGTTTTGAAATGATTTCCTTTTTTCGAAAATGTTTTACTGATTCTAATTCCTCTCACTCTTCTTTTGAATAACTAACTATTTGTAGTTATGTTTGGGAGTTACTAAGTGGTGACGCTGGGTGACATATCCGGGAAGAGTTTTAGATAGGTACCTAACACACACACAGCCGTAAGTTAGTTGGCAAAGGCGAAACTGCATACAGTGACGGCTCCAATGCAGTGACGTCACTCTGCTTTCCAGGGACGAAGATCAGCAAGAAGTAGGGCGCTGGGAAAGGGATTGGCACTCACAGGTAAAATACTTTGTTTTGGTAAGAAACTAAGAATCATCGTCAAAATGAAGACTACGATATAAACAACAATTCGTGCTTGTTATCCAAATATGTTTAGACAAATAGCATCATATTTTAAATGACAATATTTTTTAAAATTTTAAAGCAATTATCGTTTATATTTGAAGAACATACATAATTAATAAATTGGAAATTATTGAATTTCAAACGTCTAGTCTAATATTACGAAATCCAAATTAATAATTTCAAAACGGTATGGATTCAAAATTAGAATAAAATTTACAACATTTTTCGGCTTTATTTCCATCTTAGAGGAAAGCTTAGGTTTTTTTTATTTAGGTAACTTAAAGTAGTTAAAGGTGTACTGTAAAGTTCGAAATCACCTCATCTTAAACTAGATTAATAAAACTGAGAACAAAATCTTCCTTGATATTTAGTTATAAATCTCAGAATATTCATTGAAGGTGTGGTGAATGGAATTATGAAATTTCAAATTCATAAGGGATCGGATCGTTGGAAAATCCAATCAACGCTAATTTTGATGAATAAGTACTTGCCGGTCTACCTAGCAGTCCAGTTCCAAATATATCTGAAAATATTTCAGGGTAGCTTCTGGTGCTTCTCGAGTGAAACAATAATTTTAAAAATAAGAAATTTTATACTAATTAGAAAAAACGTTAAAGAATTGTGACCAGCAGCCAAATTTGTCTGGGAGAATGCATTCCTGAACTACTGTAGCACGGGAAAAATGTAACTTACTACAGTTTCTAGAATTTAAATATTATTTTTGAAAATAAGTATAGCTTCTAGGTATTCATTTAAATTTTATCACTCTAATGATAAGACTACAACAAATTATGGCGATAATAATGCAGCGCTGAGAATCAAATATTTGGTGAAATTTCTGTTTGCCTCCCGTAAGTGAGCTAAATTTTTCTTTGTTGACCTAAATGTGAAGTGTCAACATGAATATCTCAGCGAAACAGGTTTGTCGCCTTTAACTTGTGAGATAGTGATTAAGATAACATAAATAAATTCTGATGAAATACTGCAATATTAATTTGATAGACTGTTCACCAAATTCTTTATTAATGTATAATCAGTTTTTTCTCTAATTGCAAAATATGAGGATCGTTTATGCTGTGGTCTTTATCCTGACGAAGATACTTAGTTCTATTGGTGAATATAAAACTATACTTTACTTATTTTCGGAATCTAAAATATCTCAATAAAATATTATTTTTCGAGAAATGTAATTCTAATAGGAGGATGTTAATTAAGAAGTATATTCGCATTCAGGATGGATATACTCTCCGACGGATGGAATTTCGTAGAACATTTTGAGCTTGCGTATTTAAGTGGATAGGTATAATAAATTGTACTTTAAAGTACAAGGTTTTTCCAGCAAAATATTCGGTCCGAAATCTTACGTTCTATTCAATTGCAAATATAGTGAACTACTCCTCAAATCTTTTTTCGGTTTTTTAACTCAGAAGCGAATAATAATCGTTAAACCTGAGCTAAGGACACAAATAAATATTAAGTGATTGTTGAGTATTCGTAATGCATTTTTAAACCTGAAATTGAAACTTTAGCGAAGCCAAAAATGTAACTCCAATCACAAAATAATATGACTAAAAAACAAAAGCATTACTACAAAACGACTTTATGCTGCAAAGATAATGTATTAACTTTATACACTTGTAGATTATTATTAGTAATACAACAACATTTGTTCTCAGAACAAAATGTAATCGTCTGTTTTTTCTTGCAGAATTAAGTTCACAGTTTGATTGTTTGCCTAATGGCGCTCCTATTCCTGGCGTTTCTCGTGGCGACCCAGCTTCTTCCGCTTCTTCCGACAGACAACATCATCCTGCCAGTTCTCTTTCTCCCGCCAGACCGCATCCCTCGTTCAGGTCTTCTCCTACTGAACATTTTCTTCGGGCAAGGTCCAGATCTCCTCCTGCTAACAATATAGTTCCACCTACAAACCTTCCTCTTCCTGACGTGCTTGGATATAGACACGATCAGCTTCAATTCATTCGGCTTATTTCGAATAAGAATCCGAACCGGATTTACGAACTTAGAAGATACACTTTTCCTGCGGATAAACGAATCAAAGTACTCGAAGCACATAATGTCTTTTTGCCGGTGCCACCCCAAGAACAAATTGTATTGTCAACATCGGATGGTGACGTCTTTGCAATATTGACGCGTGATAATGCACTTGCTGGAGTATATAAACATAATTCTCATGCGAAACGTATGATGCGGACAAAAATAAACATAGAAAGCGACATATTTACCCCATTGGCCCCACATGAAATCGAGGAAATTCCAGTGGGCCCCACTCGCCTCATCTCACATGGTTTTACACTAGAGCTTGTAAACCGAAATGATGGGTAAGTTACTTTTCAAAATAAACTTCTTATCGCTACGTAACATTTTCAGTTAATTTAGTAGTTGCTTTTCTACATTAAAATATTACTTCAGTTGCTTTTTTTGATCATCGAAAACGGAGGACCAAAGGGTTTCTGAATTTTTTCTACTTCTATTGGTTCATTCCAAATTGTTTGCAACTTCCTGGAAGTCTACTGAATTCAATGCTTCTTCTAAGGATTTTCTATTTCTTTCAATCCAACCTGAAGACTTTCAAATTGACCTTGAATTCTTATGGATTTCATGTGATTCTTATTTAATAATTCTATTCAATGTTTTTAGATTCTGAACATTTGGTTCCATTCAGTTGAATAACCTTTAACTTATCTAGATTTGGTATCAATTTCATTACTACTTGGAGTTACTACTTATCACTGGCATTCCCCGTAGCAGACCGTCTTCTTCTTTTCCTTATTATTCATGTCCTGACAAAGAACATTTTTCTATCAGGTCTCTTCCTCCTGCCATACCGCATTCTCCGCTCAGGTCTTCTCCTGCTGAACCCTCTCTTCGTGCACGGTCCAGGTCTCCTGTTACCAGGTACATGGCTCCACCTATCAGTCTTTCTTCTTCTGACGGATCTGAATATGGACTTGACCAATTTCAATTTATTCTGCTTACTTCATTTAAAGCTCCAAACCGGGGATTTCAACTTCGAAAATACACTTTTCCTGCAGATAAAGGACTTTTAGTACTCAAAGGACGGAATAAATATGTGCCGATTGCAACACAAGAAAACATTGTATTATCAACATTTGCTGGTGACGTTTTTGCAATATTGGAGAGTAGTGAATATCTTGCTGGAATAAATTATTTTACAGTACAGCATGTAAACCCTAATAATCCACGTCATTCAATCAGTTGAAAAATTGTAAAAATGAAAAAAAAAATTTAATCCAAAGCCATCTTTAAATGTTGCGAGTAACTCATAATTACAAATACTCATATGGAATCAAAGTATTATGCTTCTTAAGGCTCTGATCTTTTATCCATGCCCCAGCCAGTCTTCTTCCGAAGCACATAAAGAAAGTTCTGTTAAATTATGTCACAAAAATATTTCTTGAATACAATTATCATAGGTTTATAATGATTTACTGATTATCATTTTCCAATGACACAAGGTCCCGTTAGTGCAGGTTATTCAAATGCACGCGTTTGCTCCCAGATTTTTATTTTCTAATATTAAAAACATGAATTATTTGTGAAATTATTCATTCCAATGTTTTCAATACAAAGCGTTCTATAATTTTTTGAAACGATTCAATTAATTTATTCAATTATCAATTCTACTTAGTGAAATAGTTTCCAAAAAAGTCTTATCCTCGTAATTTTGATATTTTTTTGGATACCAAGTTTTTTAAGTACCAGTTAATCTTAATTGTTTCCGAACATGTCAAACGAATGTCTAGGTATTTCCGAATGTTATACGAAAGACAAATTGTTTCTTTCAAAAGCCCGTTATTTTGAAATTATCTGACCAATAAAAACAGCTAAGAATGTTCTACATATACTTTCAAATTCATAATCACTTAATTCTCGAACTTGATCAATACAATTAAAAATAAAAATGTACTCACAAATAAAACTAATTAGGAAAAACTTATTCAAAACGCGCAAAAAGTTCCTCCTTAGCAGTCTCATTCTCAAAACATCTAAATATATGTTTTAGGGTAGCTTCTAGTATGGGTAGCTTCTAGTATAGGATTTTTAATTTGACTTTAATCTAATTTGAAATTCTTAAATTTCATCGTTATCTAATTAGAATTATTAGCGAAGAAAATATATAGGCGGACTAAATTGATAGCCCTTCTATACTTTTGTAGGTGAAATTGCTTTGGAGTGAATCCAAGAAATTAACAAAATACCAAAATGCATCATTACTATTTCTTAGTGGAAGTCTGAAGAATTTATCAAAATATACAGTTCCTATCAACACTTGAAGAACAAAAGCAGCACTATGAGCCAATTTAATTCTGAGAACAGAATGCATCAGCTGGTCAATTTTGCAAACTATTATCAGTAATGCAAAAACATTCGTTCTTTAAAAAAATTCAATCCTAGGCTCATCTTCTTTTTTCGACATACAATATCCTCCTGATGCTTTCTCCTCCTGCCAGACCTCATTATCCGCTCTTTTTTTCTTCTCCGATTGAACCTTCACAACGATCGAGGTCGCTGCCTCCTTCTGTCAGCTATATATTTCCAACTAACAGATTTTCCTCTTCTGACGGATTTGGATATAGACTTGAGCAACTTCAGTTTATTTGCCTAACTTCTGCTAAAAATCCGCAACTGCAATTTTGAATTTCCAATTTCAGTAACAAGACCGTCTCTGCAGCGTGCTTGTTGCTGAATTTTCAGTGAAAGTTCATCAATACAAAGAATGCTGTGATTTGTTTGATATTTCCAGTAGATGCAAAATCAACGGATCGCCTCCAGATTCCCAAGGTCAAGTTTCGTTCCTTGTTTTGTTTGTAGGAAGCCAAGAAATTTCGTTTCTGTCTTGGAAAAATTTGATGCATCTAAGTTCAAGTTGATTCCGCATGCATTGAGTCAACTTAATAATTATTCCAAGTGAATTAAATGCTGGGACTTGAATGTCGACATTATCAATATGCCATCAATGAAACTGATAACATGTTCGATAAAGATTTGTTTCTTTTATCGAATTGTCTCCTCCTCCAACTGGACCTTTTACAGCTACACCACTGATCGGTAGAACTACATATTTCTTGAGCTTATCTTTATGTTGATTTCTTTCTTCCGAGATGCACATTATCTTAGCTCCTATGACTATCAGGGCTTGAATAGTCATTGTGGCCATTTTCAAATTTGCAATGTCACACCTAGATTTCTTCTTTTTGCTTATCACTTTTCCATTATCCATCAGGTCTTCTCGTGGATCGTATAAACGACTAACTTAGAATATTTTATTCGGTTGGCGTGTATCCGTTCTTATATCCATTCGAAAACGCGGCTTCTCCCCGTTTTCCGAAGTCTGCGAGATTGAAGGAGGAATATCTTCCTGCAAACTTTCTTCCTTTTTATTTTCGAATTTAATTTTTCTTATTTGATAAGTGGATATGTGCTAACTTTCCTCCATTTTTCTTTGTCGCTATTCTCCATTTTTAGGTTCGTTGAAGTTAATGTGACCAACCTTGTCAAAATTTTCTAGTAGATCAATGAGCTGTTCTACCTTCTCGATACCTCGTCCTATGCTCGCCTATTTCATTTCTTTGTTGGAATTACGCACAAATTTTTGTATCGTTCCTCTTTCCGACAGAGGTCGCTGTAATTCTTGAGCTTCAACGCTCAAGTTATTAGCGTAATCTGATTTTGACGCATCTTTCACTATCGCGAAGCTGCCAAATTTTAATTTTAGGCGGATGTTATATTGTACCTGCTTGCTCTATCGCGATGTTGACAAATTTTAATTTTAGGCTTTGATTTTTTTGATATCATGCTTTATAATCTGCCACCAGTTGATGTCAGGTGCTGAAAATGATCTATCTATCAAGTAGTCAGTTTCATTCTCGAACGGCTGTACTGCTGCTGTTCCTTATCCAAAAAAAGTGATAAAAATTTGTTACTAATCACTATTTGATGGGAGGCGTAGTTCTTATTTTATTTATAAAAAAAAACCTTAAAAATAAAGAAATAATTTTTTTCTTGGGAAAGATGACACAAGCTACGAAAAAAGATGATTAAACAAAAATGTTACACCCAAGAAGGAACTAAAAATCTTTGATTAATCAATTCTTACTAGGATGCATAATTTTTGTTTCCATCGTAATAAATAACATATTTTTTTTAAGTGAGAAAAACGACACAAGGAGAGAGAAGCAGCTGGTAGACACAAGTTGTTCACCTAAAGAAGAGCTACAAATTTCTTATTCAACATTTAATGTTAGGATACTTTTTTTTCCTTCAAATTGTGAAAAATAACATTGAAAGTGCGCACTTTCTTTAAATTGAGAAAACAGATAGTTTAAAATTCGTCTGTAGGAACAAGATTCACCTTGCTTGGTTAAAAATGAACTTTTTGGTTAAAAATTTTATTTTGCGTGTTGAAGATCCTCATGGATTCGTAATTCATATTTCATGGTAGACAGATCACTTTCAAATATCTTTTTTGCAAGGAAATTTAAATATTTGATTAAAACTTCAACTCTCATGTAAAAAATTCGTGTTTTTTGTTTAAAATGTTGAATGCTTAGTTAGAATGTAATTTTTTTGTCCAACATTGCTTTCTTTTTGTTTCTGGAAATTTTCCTTTATTTATTTTTATAATTTTTAGTATTTATTGGTAGAAAATCGTATTTAGGAGAAAATTTAATGATATGGTTAAAATGCAATATATTTCAAATAAAAATCCAAATAGAATTCTTTTGGTAAAAGGTATTAATTCAATGAAATAGTTTTGGTGGGCCTATTATTATCGTCTTCAATTCATAAGTACGAGCGGGGCAACATCAATCATAATAATGACTTATTTTATTTCTTTTCCACAGTGAGATTATTTATTTGCGTGAGTGAATAAAACGGAACTTTTTTTAATTTGTTTTCGAAAAACAGTGGTTTGGACATTGCCGAAAGATTAAAGCCATGGGGACAATAGTACATTAAAATTTTATTATGATTTGTAATCACAAATTACTTGTAACATTGTTGAATCACTTCGGATCATCAACAATTCTATACTTTTCTTTTACATTTGTTCAATGGTGTGGAGTATTTTGTCTTATAAGATCTACTGTAAAATGAATTGAAATTGGACGATGGATGCCTAGTGGAACTTCCTCAATTTCATCTGGGGTCAACGAGGTAATCGTGCCGCTTTCCATATTTATTTTTGTTCGTTTATTAGATTTGATGTTGCAAATATATTTATATATTCCAGAAAGAGAATCAATACTCGACAATATTGCAAATACGTCACCATGGAATGTTGATAATACAATTTGTTCTTGGAGTGACACGGGCCTGAAGACATTATGTGCTGCAAGTACTTTAATCCGTTTATTCGCAGGAAAAAAGTATCTTCGAAGTTCGAATCGCTGGTGCAGATTTTTACTGGGAGTAAGCCGAATAAATTGAAGTAGGTCAAGGTCATATCCATGTCCGCCAAAAGAAGGAAGCCTGGTAGGTAGAGCTATATTGTTGTCAAGAGGAGACCTGGACCTCGTACGTTGAGAAGGTTCGGTAGAAGGAGAAGAAGACCTGACCGCAGATTGAGATGTGGCAGGAAGAGCAGAACTGGCCGGAGTATGTTGTGCGTCAAGAGAAGAAGAAGAAGAAGAAGAAGGGCGGCGACGAGGAGCATGAGGAATAGGGGCGCCATTAGGTAAGCAATCGACCTGTGAACCTAATTCTGCAAAAAGAAATAGTCGGTTACAATTTTTTTTTCAATAAATGTTTTTGCATTACTGATAATAAACTACGAAAGTACTTAGCTAATACATTCTGTTTGCAGCATAACGGTGGTTCGTAGTGATGCCTTTGTTTTTAAAGTTTGCTAATAATATGAACTAAATAATATTTTTTAAACTCTAGCACATAGGATTTTATATAAGTCCTGTGGCAGTATGATTTGATTCAACTTTCATGAGAAACTATTTATAGAACAGGATGAGGCTTCTGTGCGTATAGAATTTGATAGAAAGCTTCGGAAATCCGAAACATGAGGTTTAATATGACTCTTGTTTCAAGAAAATTTGATAAGGATCCAATGAGAAACTTTTGGTGGAACAGCGAAAAGAAAACAATAGTTATTAGGATAAAATGCATATTACCACGCAGAAATTTGTATTTGTGGGATGTTTGAAAAATTTTCCAAAATTATAGATATAGTAGTATTATATTCACCAACAGAACTAAGAATTGTCGTCAAAATAAAGACCACGATAAGAACGATCCTCATTTTTTGCAGCTAGAAGGAAAACTAATTTAAATGTCAGTGAAGAATTAGGTTGATGGTCTATCGAATCAATATTCTCAGCTGCTGCTCGCAATTTTCAACAGATTTTTTTTAATAGTCAGCTTTTCAAGGTAGCTTCTGGTGCTCCGCCAGTCAAAAAAAAAATTTTAAAATAAGAAATTTTATACTTATCAAAAGAAAACATTAATGAATTGTGACCAGCAGCCAAATTGGGCTGCGAAAATACATTCTTGAACTACTATGGCACGGAAGAAATGTAATTAATTACAGTTTCTAGAATTGAAATATTATTTTTGAAAATAAGTACAGCTTCTAGGTATTTATTTAAATTCTATCACTCTAGCGACGAGGCTACAAAAAATTTTTGCACAAGTTTGTCGCCTTCAACTAGTGAGATAGTGATTAAGATAACATATATAAACTCTAATCAAATACTAGAATATTAATTTCATACAATGCTAGACAAATTCTTCATTCTCGTATAAATCAGTTTTTTCTCCAATTGCGAAATATGAGGATCGTTTCTGCTGTGGTCTTTACCTTGACGGTGATACTTAGTTCAATTGGTGAATATAAAACTATACTTTATTTATAATCTTGAAAACGTTTTTAGGCTTTCTGAAAATGAAAATTTCTGCCCCGCAATATGCATCCTAACCTAATTTCAATTACTTATTTCATTTTTTTGCACAATTTTGAAGATTTGTAATTGATATTTGCGAACAAAATTTCACGTTGTTCATATACTAAAGCTTTCAGTAAAAAGAAAATTGTGTCAGAAACCTGAAAAGATTAACAGTTTACACGCACATGCACACAATTCGGAATTGTTTATTTTTGAGCAAATTATTCCATTCCAATTATTTCCCATCCTAATTACTATTATTTTCCAAACTTGAATATCCTGATCTTATCTGTTGAGAAATCATATACTGTTCTATCAACAGTTTCTCACTGATAATCTCTGAAATTCGATACAGACAAAAACTCCTCAAACGCTGTGGTATATGTTTCCTATTTTTATCAAATATATGATTTGAGGCATGCCTGGAAAGGATAATTTCATAGAATTCTAATGGGAGAATGAAAATTGAGAAGTATATAATCATCGTCTTGTGCATCTAAGATATTATAAAGTTTCTCGGTGTAGCTTCAAAGCGCAAGGCTTTTCAGCAAAATATTCGGTCCGAAATCTTACGTTCAAGTAAATTACAAATATAGTGAATGATTCCTGAAATATTTTTTTAGTTTGTTAACTAAGAAGCGAATCATAATCGTTAAACATGAACAAAGGACACAAATAAATATTAAGTGACTGTTTAGTATTCGTGATGCATTTTTGAGCGTGAAATGGAAATTTGAGCGAAGCTAAAAATGTAACTTCAATCACAAAATAATATGATGAAAAAAAAAGCATTACTACGGAACGACTTTATGCTGAAAACGGAAAGTATCAGCTCGGTACTGTTGTAGATTATTCTTAGTAGTGCAACTACATTTGAGCGTTAAACAAAATGTAATCGTCTGTTTCTTCTTGCAGAATTGAGTTCACAGTTTGATTGTTTGCCTAATGGCGCTCCGATTCCTGGTGTTGCTCTTGGCGGTCCATCTTCTTCTGCATCTTCTTGTTCTGACAGACAACATCCTCCTGCCAGACCGCATCCCTCGCTCAGGTCTTCTCCTGCCGAACGTTCTCCTCAGCCAAGATCCAGATCTCCTCCTGCCAACAATATAGTTCCACCTACCAGCCTTTCTTTTTCTGAAGTGCTTGGATATAGACACGATCAGCTTCAATGTATTCGGCTAATTTCCAAGAAGAATCCGAACCGGATTTTTGAACTCAGAAGATACACTTTTCCTGCGGATAAACGAATTAAAGTACTCGGGGGACCAAGTGTCTTTTTGCCCGTGCCACTCCAAGAACAAATTGTATTATCAACATCCGATGGTAACATCTTCGCGATAATGACGAGTAACAATACACTGGCTGGAATATATAAACATAATCCTAATACAAAGCGTAAAGGCCGGGCAAAAATAAACATACAGAGCGGCATGATTACCCTATTAACACCAGATGAAATCGAGGAAATTCCAGTGGGATCCGCTCGCTACGTTTCACATGATTTTAGACTGGAGAATGTATACCAAAGTGAGAGGTAAGTTACTTTTTAAGTCACTACAGCAGCTTTTCAAAACAAAAATATTGCTCATGTCGTTCCTTTGATTAACTGATTCTATTCAATGTTCTTAGATTTGAAGAATTTGGCTCTGAATGCTTATTTTTTATGCTGGAATCCTTGAATTTCTTTTGAATTTTCTGAAATTAGATAGTAAAAAGATGTTCCCAAGATTCCTGGGCTTTTCCATAGCAGGCCATCTTCTTCTTCTCCTTATTTTTCTTTTTCTAACAAAGAACATTCTTCTGCCAGGTCTCTTTCTCCTGCCATTCCGCATTCTCCGCTCACGTGTTCTGTTGCTGAGTCCTCTCTTGGTGCATGGTCCAAGCCTCCTGTTTCCAGGTACATGGTTCCACCGACCATGCTTCCTTCTTCTGATGGATCTGTATATGGACTTGACCAACTTCAGTTCATTCTGCTTACTTCCTTCAAGAATCCGAACCGGGTATTCGAACTTCGAAAATACACTTTTCCTGCAGATGAACATATTTTATTAATCGAAGGACGAAATCAGTATGTGCCGGTGCCAACGCAAGAACAAATTGTATTATCAACATTCGCTGGTGAAGTTTTTGCAGTGTTGGAGAGTAGTAACTATCTTGCTGGAATATATGCGTATAATCGTCGCAAAGGCAATAAACTTCGGGTAAAAATAAACATGCAAAGTAAAACAATTACCCCATTGACAACTGAGGAAAAGGAGGAAACTCCAGTAGGCCGCCTTCACCACATAATAAATCATTATAGAATACAGCATGTGAGCCACAATCATCCACGACATTCAATCAACTAAAAATGTAAAAATACAAAGAAATGTTTTTGATCCAAAGTCATCTTCAAATATTAGAAGTAGCTTGTAATTAAGAATAATAAAGTAAAATCAAAGTATTATGGTTCCCAAGGCTCTGATCTTTCGTCGATGCCCCAGTTTTTGAGTGCCAAAGCACAATCCAATCTGACCAATCTTTAGCAAAATTTATCGTATCTTTAACCTACAACTACAGACAGACAGACACCTTCGTAAATATAATTTTTCCTGACCCAGGGGGCCTTAAAACGTCCAGATTTGATGAAAACCGACTGAGTCAAATTTTACGCATAACGGATACCCTCTTATTAGGATGAGAATGTAAAAATGAAATATCGAAATATAAGCTTTCAAAAATGAACCATAATTTGAAGATTGTTTCCTCTGTAATACATGGAGCAGTCAAGAATTCCGTGAATCCATATAGCTTCCGGATATTTAATTATATCTGACCACTCCAGCAAAAGAATAAAAAATTAGGGTGATAAGAATAAAACGATTGGAACAAGATGTTCGCTCTTTCTGTTTAACACTCAGACTTTTATCGTAGTTCTTCATGCAAAAATCTCATTATCATTCCCAAAATAGCTTCTTTTAAGGATACTCAATTTAATTTCTTGAGCTAATTCATTCAATTTCAACCAAATTTTTTATTAACTTATAATTCAGTTTTTCCTCTGATTGCAACAAATGAAGGTCATTTATACTGTGGTATTCTTCTTGACGGGAATACTTAGTTCCATTGGTGAATATATATAATACTGCACTACATCTATAAATTCAAAAAAATTTTAACTTGCCGCAAATAAAAAATGTTGCATCGCGATAGGCATTCTATCCCAATTGCTATCATTTTCTAAACTCTATTTGAGTTTGACCGAAATGAATACGCATTTAGTCTGCAATTGGAACTATGCCAAAGTGGGTCGAACAGAATTTCTGAACGTTTTACATAACTAGTAGTAAATTATTGAGAATAATAATTTAAGTACAATTTAAGGAATATCCTATATGAAAATTTGATAAAACTCCACTAATCACAGAAACTACTAGGAGAAAATTTTGTTGAAGGTAATTTCATATTTTTACTCGCTGGTGTTGGCAGAATATAAATATTACCTTCGGTGGGTGCAATCTGTCTGCTATTACCTGCTATGATGGGTGAACAGAGAATATTGCCGTGAGTTAAGAGTACCTGTCATTGCTTCTTGCAATAACCTAACATATTAGTCTTTACAAGTGAAAAGGCGAGTGGGAATTTCCTACGGAAATTGTACAAACATTTCTGCAATCTGATTTTGGACTAAGTTTGACTTCCGCTGAAGAACTCCGCTTGCGAAAATCACACTCCGAACATCAAACCCTTGCACCAGGTATTTGAACAACACTGTGAAAAGAAAGTACTATTGCAGAGTTAAATCTGAGTATTACAGTAAGACTCACAAACGAAGGAGTGATACCATAAAAAAAAGATCTCTAGTTTTAGAGTGTCGGAAATTTCCATCAAATTCTTTTCGTACAGAAATCTTATAATTTCCTATCAATAGTTTCCTGAAAATAAAAGAAGAATCCAACAATCAAATTTGTATAACCACCACATAATTCTCCTATTGCAATTCCTAAAAACAAAAAAATTGTTCATTCGGACGAAAATAAGAAAAGAGGGTGGTGCATGAGCACCAAAACGTTTGTAAATATTATAAATGCTTCCATATTGTGATTTGGTAATAATGAAAATGAAGAAGATGGAGGAAATAAAAAGGAAAGGGAAGGGGATTTGGTTGGATGCCTTCTATTTTTTCTTTTCTCTTTTTCATTTCTGTCAAAAGAAACAAATTTTTTTCAGGAATTGCAATAGGAGAAAATTATGGTGGTTGTCCAAATTTGATCGTTGGATTCGTGTTTCATTTCAAGGAATTCTATACACTCACTTGAGTATTTCGCGTTGAAGAATTTATCGAAATGTACAATTCCTGTCAACACTTGAACAAAAAAAGCTACACTATGAGGCAATTTCATTCTGCGAGCAGGATGCGTTAGCCAGGCAATTTTGTGAACTATTACAATCAATGCAAAAACATTCATTCTTCAAAAAATGCAATCGTCTGTTTCTTCTTGCAGAGTTACATTCAGGGTACAAACGTTTGCCCAATTGCGCCCCTATCCTATCCTCATTATCCGCTTAGATTTCCTTCTCCGATCGAACCTTCTCAACGCGAAAGATCCCTGCCTTCTCCTGCTAGCCATTCAGGTCCACCTATTAGGCTTCCTTCTTCTGACAGGCTTGGATATAACCTCAACCAATTTCAATTTATTCGTCTAACTTTCGCTAGAAAATCCGCGAAAGCAATTCGAATTTCGGAGCTACACTTTCCCTACGGATAACCCAGTTAAACCATTCGCAGGATGCAATGTCTTTCCGCAATGATACACTTAATGTAATATATGAACATAATCCTCGCACCAAATGTGAAGGACGGGTAAAAAAACATTGAGAGCGGCCGGACTACAGCATTGACCCCTATGAGAGGGAGAACGGAGACGCCACTCTGAAATTCATTCGTGATTTTAGACTGGCACGGAGTGCGTCTCCCGGTACAAATCTGTCAAGGATGGAACGATAATAATCTTAAAAGACAAGATAATCATGAGAGGACGATCGCATGAAGGTAGGCTGTTGCCAGGTAGGTTTCCTCACCTTCCTCTCTGTTAAATCTTCATAATTTCATGTTCGCGTTCCAACGTCGTGCATCGAATTGGTAGACACACGCTGTTGAAATTTGTTAGTTGCTGACCTCGGTCAAGGTCAATAGTTGAGTCATTTTTCTTACTAGTAGAGTTAGTGAATTTTAAAGTAATTCCAAAGTATTATATCAGGGTGCAATGGCAGAATAAGGTCCTAATTGTCGGAGTCGTCACTTGGCCCAATCTCTGATAAAAAGAAATCGCAATGTAAAGATGGCGCGTACTCTTAACTCGGTAGGAACGGTCGACTATCCAAATGATAGCTACGTTTTGAGTGGGGCGAATGAACACTTGTTATAATTATTTTGTTGTTCAAGGATAATCCAACTCATGAACTTCCTCACTTAATTATATCTGTGCTCAATTTCTAAATGTTGATTTTCTCTTACTTCATCTCCCCCTTGCGTTCCTCCCTTACGCCGCCACCCTGCTGGAGCTATCGGACACATAAACGTGACTCATTCGGAAAAGGTTATATACAATAACTTACAATATCTTTTGTTAGTTTGAGATTGAGCAAACTACCTGGCGCCCTTCAGGCAAAGATTGGATCCAAGTGCGCCGCTGGAGCGCTCAGTACACGCTCCGAGGAGGCGTCTCGGGGAAATCAAGATTTCGACCTGTTAAAATTTTTTTTTGCAAATGGGACCAAGTGTCCCAAAAGGGGCTCAAAAAGAGCCCCTAAAGTACATTTTGAGCCGAAAAAAAAATTGATTTTTTGAAAATCCTAGAGTGGTGTTACCCCTTAAGCCAATAAACCCAGGATTTCAACAAACATTTGGCGCCTCTTATTTCTCCTGCTCTCCGGCCACCCGCTCCCTCCAGCAAATAGAAACATCGGTCCTTCGAGCCGGATGAAGCTACGACAGGTAGGTGATCGTGGCGTTGAGGGAGGCAGAGACCAGGAGTCATCAGGTTTCATCAACGAGAGTCGAGCCCGCCGCTTTCCGACTGCAAGCCCGACGCGCTGCCGCCTGAGCTGCTCGGCTAGCCGACAGTGGAAGCGGAGACCAGGATCCATCAAGCGTACGTCGACAGTAGTCGTCGTCATCTAAGTGCAATAACACGCATCTTCATTACGAACAATGGACGTGGGAGCGGGTGGGAGAGGCGGTTGAGGCTGTCGATCACACACGGTCGAGAGTCCTCCCACACCTCTTTCTCTCTCTCTCTAACAATCTCCCACTCACTCACACATCTCTGTCTCTCTCCTGCGCAATCTCCCACTCACGGTCGAGAGCTCGCCTTCGTACGCACGCACACGCGTCAAAAATAATTCACTGGCAACAAATCTGGTCGAGCAATCTCCTTCACGCTGTCGAGAAGCCTCCCACGCACAATCTATCTCACTCACCCACTATTTCTCCTTTCCTCAGAGGTCAAAGACGATACACACTTCGCAATAAATCTGGTCGAGCAATCTCCCCCACGCGGTCAAGAAGTCTCCCACGCATGATCTGTCTCTCTCTCTGTCTCTCGAGCGATCTCCCACTCACGGTCGAGAGCTCTCCTCTGCATGCCACTATCTCTTTCCTTCTTGAAAAAATTGTAATTTTGCTATTTGGATATTTATATGGATGTGTTATTATTGTATATGTGTGTTCTATATATATTATATGTGTTATGTGAGCGTATGCATATTGTATCTTGTTATATTATACATCTTTCATTTTATGGACATTTTATGTGGATATTCATTTTCTATTCTACATATCATGTTCATGGTCATATTCGTAGTTATATATTATTTCTTCATTGATAATTCACCAGCTTAATACTTTTACGCACGCAAAACGCCTTACAGATACTTCACTACCTCCTCTTCCCTCTTATTCTTCCCCTATTTATTTTATTGTTTTTAGTAGTCTTGATATTATTACTGTTACAATTGGAATTGTATATAGCGTTTTATTAATATAGATGTATCTATTCCATTCTCGCCCCCTACCTTATCTTCCATCTTACTTATTATTTCATCAAGAGCTGCCGTGTTTCTTTGTTCAAATCATTCATTTCATAACTTGTTGAATTTAGGTTCGCAGAACTACTTATGTTATTGTTACGCATTGATTGAATAATTTCATGAGCACTTTCTATGCGGTATCCAGTGAATTTTCGGCAATCTCTTGCTCAATTTTTTGTTCAGCATCTACAAATGTCACCTGATCTATAATGTTTTAGACTATCCTGTCACAAACTCTTGGACTATTTTCCACATTCCTCTCTGGTTAATGATGTTTTCAGTTGATCTATATATTTGATTTCCTTTTGTTTTCTTATTAATGCGACTACATGATTTCTGCAGCTTTTATAATTCACACAATCTTCTACACTTTTCCTCTGCTTGAACTCTTACTCCCTCGACCACTCGCGGTCGAGAATTCTCCTACGCACACCTCTACCTCTTTCCTTCTTCAGGAAATTATAACCTTACTATTTACAATTTTACACAGATATTTAATTTTCGACTTCATACATCATATTTCTAGTCGTATATTATCTGTGTTGGTTCACACAGAAATACATAAACAGACTGATAATCCCATAGTAGGATTGACACTCTTTGCTGCAATCACGTTCAATAAGCATAGCTCTTCACGAGCCCCCATTAGTATGCAAGATCATTCGTTTCAGGTGTCAATCACACCACTAAAACGTTTCGTCATACAGTTCGTAATCATGTATCTCCACACATCCTTATTCTGGCATACAACACAGAGTACAATACAACGTAGAGTCTCATTTACTTATTTCCACCATCCTTTCTGCGATCTGCCTCAGGAGTCGCTGCCATTCACTTTACTTGAATACACATGTTTCGTTAGTCGTTCTCCCTTTATTCTCTCGACATGACCAAACCATCTAAACAAGGTCCTGTCACTTGTCAACCAGCGTCTCCTCCTTACCACATTCTTTGAAAATCCTCTCATTACTGTCTTTGTTGATTAGCTCCTTACATTCACCATTTTATCTACTTCAACGCATGCACACACGCGTGCACATACTTCACCGCCTTTTTTTCTTTGTTCATTGATTATGGCGCACTGGCGGGCGGCATTTGACCCACTGTTTGTGCTTCATCAACTGTCGAGCTGAACGACGTTTAGCGACGATGTGCCGCAACTTTCCTGGACATCCGCAGCTGATTGGACACCTGGGCACCGGCGTTCCAGGAGAAGCATATAGGACTCATCCATCAGCTTCCAGATGCGGACCACGAGGGAGCAACTTCTACGCAGACATCGAGAGTGATTTCGTCAACGCCCGCAGTCAAATCTACGAGCATCGACGCAGGTTCAGCAGCAGTCAGCCCAATAATAATAGCAGCAGGCCCATGGACCACACAACGTCGGGCCCACACAGAGTGGAACTATTGATTCACAACATCGGAGAGCCAATAGGCACTGACACAGCGCTTTCCTTCTCGAAGAGCGTGGACGACAATTGTAGGTTTTGCAACTGGGCCTTCGGCTGATAGTATCATGCAGATGAAGAGTCCCCTGCAGAATCAGATGCAGGAGCCGCAGAGCAGATGAATCAACAGACTAATCGGCCAAATCGACAGTCTAACCAGATCAACCAACAGGTGAATCAGCAGGCCAGCCTAAAGATGAATTCCGGATCGGACAGCAGCAGAATACGCAGAATTTCACTCTTCGGAATCAACATCAAATTCAGCAGCAGACGCTGAGGGCATCGCATCAACAGATTAACTCCCAGATCACTCAGATTCAGCTGGCGACTCAGCAATAGCTTCTCGCCTCACAACAAGAACAACTGCTGACTAATCCACCGATGAATCAGCAGAAATCTCAGCAAATTAGTCCTCAGGGGCACTTGTCGCGACAGATTTCTCTTCAGCAATTATTGCCTGCTCAACAGCTCCAAGGACGACAATAAATGACAAGGACTGAATCTCGCCGACCCACGGTTCCGCCATTTCGAGCTGTCGATCTTCTACCATGGAGCCAACGTTTGCCCTTTGTTCCTGCGGACCGAGCTGCGCGCGAACGCTTGCCCTTCTAACTACATACCACATCATGGAGCATGGCAACCGGGAGATCATCGTCGCCGCCTGGAAGTCATCTTCAATGCATCAAGACCTACGTCTACTGGCTACAGTTTCCATGACACGCTTCACACTGGGCCCAAATTGCAAATCAAATCAAGTCACGTACTTATTCGATGGAGACGACATAAACGTGATTGCGGCGCTGAATCCTGCCTGACGCGTCGGCAGATTCCGTTGAACGAACACGACATCGATCTGCAACGCACTGTACTGGGTGCCTGTGAGAATAACCCAGTCGTCCACTACCGACAGTCGGCTCTGACTTCTGCCCGAATTCTCTTCAAAGGATCGCTTTGTCGACGACCTATTGACTGAATGCAGTGGCCTTCCAGAAGCGAGGCAACTTATCGGCGGATGTCCTCTCCAAAAATGGATCGCCAATCGACTGGAGCTACTAGCCGATTTGCCAGCACAAGACCATCTTCGCCCGACCTGACTTCGACTTTGCAGTGATGGCATCACCAACGAGCTTGGCGTTTTCTGAGAGTCGCAGAGTGATTGGGTTCATCTGACCCCCCCCCCCCCCCCCCGAGATTGACTCGCATAGGTCGACCAAGCGCACAATTTTCGACACCCTTGTTAAACTCTTTGATCCTTGCGGTTGGATCGTGCCCGTTACTCTAATGCGAAACTAAACCATACGAATACTACTCCGAGACACAATGTTAAAGATTGTAATTGACATTAATCGACTTGCAACCTTCTCGAAGGTTTTTGTGGGTTTCCTTCGAGTTTAGCACGGCATAAGCCGGGGTTGCTAAGCGGCATGGCGCCCACGCACCAGTAGGTGCCTCTCATGACCGTCAAGCCCGGAAAAACGAGCGAGTTGTTAAACGCGGAGCGACGTCATCAGCGACAACGGTCTAATCAGCGCATGGACATTCGGCCTTACGGCGGGCGGCTAGCAGATAATCCTTCAAGGAACGAGGCGGGCATATATTTGGTTTCGGCTCGTACCCAATAGAGGGCGCCACTTGAGGGCCGTCGAAGTCCCTCTTCTCGACTGTTGCGCGACTGCTTCCCTCAGTTACTCTTCCCACTTCGCCCCGAACGGACGTATGTCGGCGCGTATATGGCTACGCGGTAGCCACCGGCCGGGCAGTTAAGTGTAGTTACTCGGTGTGTGTCACCCAACACGGAAGTACAGTAGTCCGGTCCGAATGTTATAGTGTGGTGCAGTGGAGTGTGTTAAGCCAATAAACCCAGGATATCAACAAACATTTGGCGCCTCTTATTTCTTGTGCTCTCTGGCCACCCCCTCCCTCCAGCAGATAGAAACAACGAAAAAAAGGAAGAATGATACCATAAAAAAAGAGATCTCTAGTTTTGGTCATTTTTGGTTGACAATTCGTGTATTTTGTTGGAAATGTGACTTTGATATTGACAACAGCTTCCTCTAATACGCGAATATATATTTTGAAGTAGTGTCTCGAAGTTGTTATAGTACCGTTCAAAATTAATTATTTTCTATGCAATTTCTTGTTAACATTTAATTCATATCCAAATTCCTTTTGCACTGTTGGCGCTGCTGTCGCCTGTTGCCAGCGGGCTCTGCGATTCGACAAAGAAAGCAGAGGAAGTATTTGATAGACAGAGACAGTGTATGATCGTTTTAAAACGAAAAGTACGACTTTTCATTGAAATGCAATCGGGTCGTCTCTGTCCATCTCGCAGGGTAGAAAGAGAGCTCCGATCGACTTCAAGCATCGGAGTCGCACTGTCGCGTTTTGTAATGTCCAACTGTCAAGTGTTGACGTGAGAATTGTGAAAGCTGTGTTTTTCGGTAAATTACTTTGTCGTATGTCTGGTCATGGAACTACGTCGTATGCATTATGCTCTCCTTTTAAACGAGATGCTCAACGATCTGCAAACGATTTAAGTACGCAAGCCGGTAAAACATTTATTTCAAAGTGTAACAGGAAACTTTCTACCCCATTTCCGTTAAATATATAGTTCACCCTTGTCTCCGTATTAGAAAAACAGTTTTCAAAATATTTTTTACCAAGCAGATAATCCACCGGGAATGGTTCAGACGCCCTTGATTGTTTACATTTGGAGATAAACTATTTTTTGGGAAATTCGGCCCATTGTCAGCCCCAAAACCGATACTATTTCTGGGGTTCACTGCAATTTTTGAAGTAAAATTTGGCCGATTACTAAGCAAATAATAATTTTTTGAGAAACGAGAGAGAAATATTTAACGAGTAATGAGGAAATTAATCAATCACCCAGGTCGAAAAAATAACGTCAATACACTAAATTGAACTTTTCGTACAAAATTCTTTTCGTTTTGTTTGTAAAAATTATATTTTTAATCTGGATACATGTAACGATTTAATTATTAGTTGGAAATCAAGCCTTTATAAGTTGAATATTCAACTATTTCGTAGAAAATGCATATATATATATATATATATATATATATATATTATTGAAAATTCATTTTATGGTTGAGGATTCAGCTATTTGGTTGAACATTCGTATTCTTAAATGAGAATTTAATTTTTTTGTTCGAAATGCACATCTCTTGATTAAAAATTCATCTATTCATCGTTCAAAATTCGTCTTCAGGTATAAAATTCACCTTGATTAGTTAAAATGAACTTTTTCGTTGAAAATTCAATTTTTAGTGTTGAAGATTCAACTCAAATTAAGTTTCTTTCGAATGTCTTAATCGAAATTAAGTGATGCTACTTACACGAAAAATGCATTCAGAAAAAAAATGTTCAATGGTTACAAAGAAATGTCACTATTAATTGAAAAAAAAGAACGTTTCTCAAGTGGTGGCAGGCCTTTGATTGAATTTTTCGAAGACTGTTCTATTTCTACAAAGCGAGACAAAAAAGAAGCGTCATCTGATAGTTATTCAGGAGAAGAATTTAAAACAGCTTTTTATGAACTAAAATTTGTTGTAGATAATTCGTGTTTTTGGATTCTACGTTCATCAATTTTGTAGAAAATTAAAACTAATCCTTTTTGTTGAAAATTCAAAGCTTGGATTGAAAATGCTACTCTTGAGTTAAAAATTGAACTATTTTCATGAAAATTCAGTCATTCGGTAAAAATTGAACTACTTTGTCAAAAAATAATTTTTGAGTTTAAAATTCGGCCTTTTTACTAGAAAGCTAATTTTGTTGAAAATTAGTTTTTTTGTTGATGAAAATTCGTCTCCAAATTGCAAAATCGTATTGTTTGGTGGAAAATCGTTTTTTGGTTGAAAATTCAATTATTTTGTTAAAATGCAATAAACTCCAACTCAAAATCTTAATAATGTGAATTATTTCATATTAAATACAATATGGTATTTTCTATTATCTTAGTTGGAAAAACTTATTCTCCCATTTTCCTCCTGTTTTCGCAGCAAATCACTAGAAAATTCCTAAATAGAATTCCATTGGTAGAAGGAATTAGATCAATAAATACAAAAAAAAAGGCAAAAAGATTAACTAGATTATTATTTTGTTTTATTCATAAATATGAGAAGGGAAACATATAAATAATAATAATAACTCGTTTTCTGAAATTTTTGTTTTGTAGTGGGATTTATTATTTGTGTGAGTAAATGAAACGGAACTTTTTTTTATTTGATTCTGAAAAAGACTGGCTGAAAAACTGCCGAAAGATTCAAGCCATGAGAACCACGCTACATCAAAATTTTATTACCAATTGTAATCACAAGTTACTCGCAACATTTTAAAATGACTTCGGATCATAAACAATTTTACATTTTTGTTTTACATTTTGTTTCCACATAGAGAAAGCTTTGTAATTGTGAACTTTTTCAAAATATTTAAATTCATTTGATTAAGCCTTCCTGAATCTGAAATGTCTAATACAATGTTCTAATCAATCGACTGAAGGATTTAAAAAGATATTCATGTGTTGATTCGAGACGAACTGATTGACCTATAATATTTATACATTTAATTGAAGAGTAAGGAAGCTATGGTAATGCATGATTTTTGAAAATATGATTTTTTATAGTAAAACTACCTTCTTCAACATAATTCAAAGTTGATGCAACAATATGAAAGATTCCTTGGTTCGAGACGAATCGATCGACCTACAATATAAATACATTTTATTGAACAGTGGGAAAATTATGGTGATTTATATATTTTGAAAATCATTTCTTTATAGTAAAACTCTTGTATGTACATAACTATGCATGTATAGAAAATATTTTTTCATCATAAATTTTCAAATAGAGTAATTTGATTTGTCTGATTTGTTTTTGCAATTGGAAAATTTTTGTTTTATTTTTTAATTCTGTATTTTTTCTAAATTGCTATTTTTAAATTGATCAAAATGAAGACTTTGATTTGCCTATTATTGAAAAAAATATAACTGATGCTCCCTCTATGTGGAAGCAAATACATTTTCTAACGGTAGGAAAGTGCTCGTAAAATAAGTACCATATAATTATAATTACAAACAAAATGAAAACACTCCAGATCGAATTCACAGCTAGTCTTTTAATGATGTGGTGGATTTTGTCTTACAAGGTCTACAATGAAATGAGCTGCGATTGAGCGACTGGGGCCCACTGGCACTTCCTCAATTTCCTCTGGGGTCAATGGAGTAATCATGCAGTTCTCCATGTTTATTTTAGCCCGCCCTTTACGTTGAGTGCGAGGATTACGTGCATATATTCCAGCAAGAACATTACTACTATCCAATAATGCAAAGACCTCACCACCGACAGTTGATAATACAATTTGTTCTTCGACTGGTATGGGTCTGAAGATATTCTGTCTTGCAAGTATCTGAATTGATTTTCCCGCAGGAAAAGTGTATCTTCTAAGTTGGAACTGCCGGTGCTCATTTTTCTTGGAACGAAGTCGAATAAATTGAAGTTGGTCAAGTTCATATCCAAGTACGTGAGACAGCGGAAGCACAAGACGTGACCTGGACCTGCTACGAAGAGCAGGATCAACGGGAGAAGGATATCTGTCCGGAGAGTAAGGTCACATGAAATCAAAATGGAGAAAAACCAATTGCAGTGAATGAAGCAAAATTTTTAAAACAAAATCAAATTTCATTGTATTCAGCGGATTTTGAAGGAATTACGGGTAATTGGGTTCGCTAGTTTGATTTATTAGAAGAGCGACGAATGAGATATTTTCATTTTAAGAAAGTGACTCTATCTTAAAAGAGAGGCTTGAACGTACTCGAAAAAAAGTGATCGTAGCTAGCTTTTTAAAAAAATAACTTACCCAGCACTGTGGTTCACATTCTCTACTCTGAAATTTTGTAAGATTGACCGACAAGGGCCTACAGGAGTTTCCTCAGTTTCATCTGAAGTCAATGGGGTTATCGTGCCGCTCGTCATGTTTATTTTTATCCGTCTATTACCGTTCATTCGACCAATATGTTTATATATTCCAGCAAGAGTGTAACTACTCGACAATATGGCAAACACTTCACCATTGAATGTTGAAAGCACAATTTGTTCTTGGGGTGGCACAGGCATATAGACATCATATCCTGCGAGTACTTTAATTCGTTTATTCGCTGGAAAAGTGTACCTCCGAAGTTTGAACTGTAGGTTCGGATTTTTACTGGAAGTTAGCCGAATAAATTCAAGCTGGTCAAGTCTATATCCAAGCACGTCTGAAAAATGAAGCCTGGCAGATGAAGGTGTACAGCTGGCAGAAGCAGTCCGGGTCCTTGTACGTTGTGGAGGTTCGGTAGAAGGAGAATGGGACCTGAGCGGATATTCAGATCTGGCAGGAAGAGAAGATGTGGCAGGAGGAGAACTGGCAGGAGGAGACCTGGCAGGAGGAGAACTGGCAGGAGGAGAAGGGGCAGGAAGATGTTGTGAGTCCAGAAAAGAAGAAGATGGATTACCGCGAGGAACACCACGAATCGGGGCGCCATTAGGCAAACATTCAAACTGTAAACTTAACTCTGCGAAAGGAAACAGACCATTACTTTTTTTTAGGAGAGCATGTTTTTGCATTTCTAATAATAACGTACAATATTGATTCAGCAGCAAACAGAAAATAATAGTAATCAGGACAAAATGCATACCATGAAACAGAAATGTTTATTGGCAGAATGTTCGGGAACGTTCTTAAGATTATTCGTATTCATATATTGTAGTGTTATATTCACCAATCTGATTAAGAATCATCGTCAAAATTAAGACCTCATTATGAAGGATCCTCATTTTTTGCAACTGGAGGGGAAACTGATTTATATTTATAGTAAAGAATGCTTATATTTCATATATCAGTCCAGGGAAAGAAATTCAGTTCCCAAAATAGAAGCTTCTTTGGAATTATTATTGTCGCCTTTATTTTTTTTCTTATCACTAAAGTGATAAGATATTAAATTGAAATTATTACCAAAACATTCTTCTAGGAAAATGTGTAAATGATAGCGGACTATCGTCGTCAAACCCCAGACGAAAATAAAACTTCATCGATGATGTAATATGTATTCGGCGCTTATTTGTCATAATAATTCAACTATTTCTTTCACCAAAAAAGACAAATTTCGAACCAATTACGTGACTTTCAACCAAATGTTTGAATTTTCAACTGAATAAGGTCAATCAAAACTATCAAATAATAAAAACCAAAGGAAAAGGTTATGAGTTTTGGTTTAGGTTTAAAATTAGAAACAAAATAAATCAAAATAATTCTGAAAGAAAATTGAGGTTAATCTTTCAGTTAAAACAATATTAATTATCTTTTATGTTGAAAATAATATTTTCAGGTTGAAAATTGAGATGTTTTGTAGAAATTCGTCTTCTTTGATTCTAAATCCAATAGTTTTGTAGAAAAAAAAACTATTCAGTTCAACATTAAACTTGTTTATTTGTTGTTGAAAATTCAGATTTTGGATTAAAAATCCTATTCTTAAGTTATTCAATAAACTATTTTCATGAATATTTAACTATTCAACTCTATCTGGCTTCAAAATTTAAAGATTTTGTTTGAAATTGTCTTTTTTTGTAGATAATTAATCATCTCTGTTGAAAATTCAATTACTTGGTTGAAAGTTGAACTTCTTGGTCGCAAATTGATTTTTGTGTTCAAAATTCCTATTTTTTAGTGAAAACTAATTTTCTTGATGAAAAATTTATCTCTTTGATTCAGAATGCATTTGGTTAAAAACTGATCTTTTTTGTTCCAACGTTTAAATACTTATTTGAAAGTAGATCTACTTGGTTAAAAATTAATTTTTCAATATGTTCACCTCTTCGGTTAACAATTGAACTTTTTTATCTCCAAATGTGGAAATTCCATTTTTGATTTGAAGCAAATCCTTTATAAATTCTTAAAATTCAACTATTAGGTAGAGAATTCATGTATACTGTTGAAAATTCGGTTTAAATTTAGTAAGATCACTTGTTGCTAACTATTAGTTCGTGATTCGTTCTGTAGTTGGTTAAATAATGTGTTGTAAAGGACAGAAGATACCATGAAATGTTTGGTTAATACTTCACATTTAACTCCGTTATAATTTTGCATTTACCGTCCTAATTTCTTAAGCTCGAGAAGTTTGGAAACATTCCAATTCTCCCTAAACTTTGATTTCGCTCAAGTTCATTAGGCTTATGATATGGATTTAGGCTTACATTTATATGGATACGAAAATTTTATTACGCCTACGTAGTTGTTGCGAAAAATAGTTCTTAGTTTCGGTTAGTAACAGTTTAGTTCACAGTCCCTCTACGAGGCGCGCTGTAGTTTAAAACTCGGTAAGCGTCAATTTCCGATGTAAGTTTTAGGATTTAGCGTAGAAAATCGTGGTCTCAATTATACCTATTAGATTTATGTTAACATTTTCGCGAATATAGTCACGGAAATCAGCCACACCGTTTGTCAACGATCATTTTTAGTTCATAGCTTCCCCGGTAGTTGCGCAGTGACTTTATGTATGTGAACGCGCCTTCATGCGAGCACCCTTCGAGTTCACGGTCTTGGTGCGAGCCGTGAAATGCGAGCCGGTCGGTCGCATTTCACGCCGCTCCGGTCAAGTTTGGTATTTAAGTGAAAAAGGGGATTCTCTGGTCTCAGGTCTAATCAAAACTAATATTATAAGTAAACGTAGCAAATTTGAAGGTACAAAGATATATCTCAACAGCAATATGGATAAAGAGATCCAACTTATAAATAATAATCTGAGGACCATCCAAAAACAGTTAAATGAAAAAGGAATTGAAGCCATGAACAGCAATGGACATCTACTGGTGAAGGGGATTTCATATACTATACATGATGTAGACGAACTAGGAATTGACGGTCTTTTATCAAAACTCAATGTATATGAAGATGAATCTCCTTTTTCGGCTAGAAAATTACCTAATGGCAACATGGAAAGATCAATAAAAAACTACGTTGGATGAGTTTCTGCGTAGGAGTTCCATACAATTACCATATAATTATAAATACAAACAAAATGGAAACACTCCAGATCGAATTCACAGATAGTTTTCTAATGATGTGGTGGATTTTGTCTTACAAGATCTACAATGAAATGAACTGAGATTGGGCGACGGGGGCCCACTGGCACTTCCTCAATTTCCTCTTGGGTCAATGGAGTTATCCTGCCGCTCTCCATGTTTATTTTTGCCCGCCCTTTACGTTGAGTGCGAGGATTACGTGCATATATTCCAGCAAGAACATTACTACTATCCAATAATGCAAAGACGTCACCACCGGCTGTTGATAATACAATTTGTTCTTCGATTGGCATGGGCCTATAGATATTCTGTCTTGCAAGTATTTGTATTGATTTTCTCACAGGAAAAGTGTATCTTCGAAGTTCGAACAGCCGGTGCGCATTTTTTTTTGAACAAAGTCGAATAAATTGAAGTTGGTTAATTTCATATCCAAGTATGTGAGACAGCGGAAGCACAAGGCGGGACCTGGACCTGGTACGGAGAACAGGCTCAACAGGAGAAGGACATCTATCCGTAGAGTGAGGTCACATGAAATCAAAATGAATAAAAACCAATTGCAGTGAATGAAGCAAAATTTTTAAACTCCAATCAAATTTTATTGAATTCAGTGGATGTTGAAGGAATTACGGAGATTTCATGGTAGATTGAACAGAATGAAAAAATATTTTATGATATTCAGAAATAATTGGGTTCTCTAGTTTGATTTATTAGAAGGAGTGACGAAAGAGATATTTTCATTTAAAAAAGTCACTTTAGCTTAAAAGAGAGGCTTAAACGGAACTCGAAAAAAGTGGTCTTAGCTAGCTTCTTAAAAAAAATAACTTACCCAACACTGTGGTTCACATGCTCTACTCTGAAATTATGTAAGATTGACCGTAAAGGGCCTACAGATGTTTCCTCAGTTTCATCTGAAGTCAATGGGGTTATCGTGCCGCTCGTCATATTTATTTTTATCCGTCTATAACCCTTCATTCGACCAATATATTTATATATTCCAGCAAGGGTATAACTACTCGACAATATTGCAAACACTTCACCATCGAATGTTGACAGCACAATTTGTTCTTGAGGTGGCACAGGCATATAGAGATTATATCCTGCGAGTACTTTAATTCGTTCATTCGCCGGGAAAGTGTATCTCCGAAATTTGAACTGTAGGTGCGGATTTTTACTGGGAGTTAGCCGAATAAATTCAAGCTGGTCGAGTCTATATCCAAGCACTTCAGAAAAAGGAAGCCTGGCAGGTGAAGGTGTGTAGCTGGCAGAAGGAGATCGGGTCCGTGCACGTTGTGGAGGTTCGGTAGAAGGAGAAGGGGACCTGAGCGGATATTCAGATCTGGTAGGAAGAGAAAAAGTGGCAGGAGGAGAACTGGCAGGAGGAGAAGTGGCAGGAGGAGATCTGGCAGAAGGAGAACTGGCAGGAGAAGTGGCAGGAGGAGCTCTGGCAGAAGGAGAACTGGCAGGAGGAGAAGTGGCAGGAAGATTTTGTGAGTCCAGAAAAGAAGAAGATGGTTTGCCACGAGGAACATTAGGAATCGGGGCTCCATTAGGCAAACATTCAAACTGTGAACTTAACTCTGCAAGAAGAAACAGACCATTAAACTTTTTTAGGAGAACATATTTTTGCATTTCTCATTATAATCTACAAAAGTGGTCAGCTAATGCATTCTGTTCGCAGCATGAGATTTCATAGAATGTTAAAGAGAAACCATGAATAGAAAAGTATAAGATTTCTGTACGAATATTGGTGGAAATTTCCGGCCATCCGAAACATCAGATTTAAGACGAGTCTTCTTCTGATAAGTTTTGATGGAGTTACATTGAAAAACTGTTGATGAAACAGCAAACAGATAATAATAGTAATTAGGACAATATGCACATGATGACGCAGAAATTTTTATTGCCAGAAAGTTTGAAAACGTTTTTGAAATTATATATATAAATATATAATAGTGTTATATTCACCAATAGAATTAAGAATCACCGTCAAAATTAAGACGACAGAGCGAACGAACCTCATTTTTTACGGTTGGTGGGAAAACTGATTTATACGCTAGTGAAGAATTTGGATAACAGTGTGTCGAATTATTATTGTGGTATTTTATAAGGGTATATATATATATCAAATCTTAATCTCATTGTTATATTTCATTGGCGTCAAGCTTCTCCGTCTGTGATAATCATGTTTATATTTCATATATCAGTCCAAGGAAAGAAATTCAGTTCCCAAAATAGAAGCTACTTTGGACTCATTATTGTCGCCTTCATTTTTTTCTTATCGCTAAAGTGATAAGATATAAAATTGAAATTATTACCACAACATTCTTCTCGAAAAATGTGTAAATGGTAGCAGACTATCGTCGTCAAATCCCAGACGCAAAGAAAACGTCATCGATGATGTAATATTTATTCAGCGCTTATTTGTGATAATAATTTGACAAAAATTATTCACATTTTTTTTCTCGAAGAAGTTGATCTGTTTGTTTAAAATTTATTTTTATGGTTATGAATTAAACTATTTGGTTCAAAAATCGTGTTGTTGGTTGAATCCAACTGGCTTGAAATTCGTTTTTTTTTCAAATTAGTTTTTCAAACTGAAAATGACAATTTCATTTTTAATTCAAAAAATATCTTTTTTAGTTAAAAATTTAAATTTTTGGTTGCAAATTCATGTTTCTTGACTGAAAAACTGTATTCTCGAGAACACAACCATTTTTTTACAAATTCGTTTCTTTGTTTGATTCAATTGGTCGACAATTCATAGTCTGGTAGAAAATTGATTTTTTATGTAGAAGAGTCAGCTTTCTTCGTTGAACATGAACTTTTTGATAAAAAATTCCATTTTTTTCTGGGTTGAAAATTCAACGATTTTGATAAATTAATTTTTTTTTCGAAAATTCAACTGTTTTGTTGAAAATTCATACCTTTGGATTTAAAATTCATCTTCGATTGTAGGAAATTACCTTCCTTGGTGAGAGATTAATTTTTTTGTTGGAAATTGAAGTGTCTTAACTCGTTCATGTTTGGTTCAGAATTTACCTTCTTAATTTAAAAATACAAATACTTGGTTTAGAATTCTTGTATTTTATTGAGAACTCGAATTTCGTAAGAGAATATTCAATCTTCTTGGTTGAAAATTATATATTTTAGGTTTTATCAGAAGCAGAAAATAAGTTTTTTAAAAATCCTGATTCAAAATTTTAATAAATGCTCATCAAATTCTCAAAGCACGTGCAGGTCGAACATATTCTCGAGAATATTCTGAGGTTCGTGAGAATATTCCGAACACTGAAACTCTTTACATCTTTTTGATGTTCTATTTTTATTCATTTGTAAGATTTTCTCATTTTTAAAAACTTTTTGTATCAGTGAATGAAACTTTTTTTTTTCATTTGTTTCTGAACAAGTCTGGCTGGAACATTGCCGAATTAATGAAGGGATAGGAAACATGACACAATAACATTTTATTATCATTTCTAATCACAAGTTACTCGTAGCATTTCGAAACAACTGCGGATAATAAACAATTTAAAATTTTAGTTTGACAATTTTTTCATAGGTTTTTATGATTTTGTTTAACGAGATCCACTATAGCATGAACTGAGATTGGGCGCTGGGGGCCAACTGGAGTTTCCTTGATTTCATCTGCGGTCAAGGAGGTGATCATGCCGCTTTTGATGTTCATTTTTGCCCGTCCTTCGCGTTTAGTGCGAGAATTATATGCATATATTCCAGCAAGAAGATTACTACTCTCCAATATTGCAAAGACGTCACCATCGGATGTAGATAATACAATTTGTTCTTGAATTGGTATCGCTCTAAAGTGATTCTGTCCTCCAAGTATTTTTATTGGTTTATCTACCGGAAAAGTGTATCTTCGCAGTTCAAATAGCCGATGCGGATTAACTTTGAAGTGAAGCCGAATCAATTGAAGTTGGTCCAGTCCATATGCAAGTACATGAGAAAATGGAAGCGCAGGAAGAGACCTGGACCTGACAGGAAGACCAGTAAAATTTCATTAATTCAGATAAATGGGAGTGAACATCATCAGTGAATAAGAATCTGATGATATCTAATCCTTGAATACTATTTTAGCTTAATGAAAAGAGCGACTTTATCTTGAAAGAGTGACTCAAAAGAGACTTAGAGAAGAAGCTGATGATAACTGGTGTCTTTCAAAAAGAAACTTACCCCGCACTGTGGTTTACATGCTCTACTCTGAAATTATGTGAGATTGGGCGAAGGGGGCCCACTGGAACTTCCTCAGTTTCCTTTGGGGTCAATGCGGTAACCGTGCTGCTCTCCATATTTATTTTTACCCGTTTATTGGATTTGATGTCCCGAATATGTTTATATATTCCAGCAAGAGTATCGCTATTTGACAATATTGCAAAGACATCGCCATCGAGTGTTGATATTACAATTTGTTCTTGGGGTGGCACGGGTTTATATACATTACGTCCTGTGAGTATTCTAATTCGTTTATTGGTAGGAAAAGTGTATCTTCGAAGTTCGAATTGCCGTTTCAAATTCTTGGTAGGAGTCAGCCGAATAAATTGAAGTTGGTCAAGTCCGTATCCATTTCCGTCAGAAGAAGGAAGCCTGGTGTGTGGAGGGATAATTATGGCAGGAGGAGACTGCGTCCTTAGACGTTTCGGAGTTTTGGCAGAAGGAGACCTCAGCGGAGAATTGGGTCTGGCAGGAAGAGGAGGTCTGGCAGGAAGAAGAGTTTTGGCGGGAAGAATAGGTCGGGCAGGAAGAATAGGTCGGGCAGGAAGAAGAGGTCTGACAGGAAGAAGAGAACTGTCAGGAGAATGTTGTATGTCGAAAAAAGAAGATAGGTGACCACGAGGAACTCCAGGAATGGGGGCGCCGTTCGGCAAACATTCAAACTGTGAACTTAACTCTGCAAGAAGGAACAGAAAATTAAATTTTGTTGAAGGATTAATTGTTTACATTGATGATAATAATCTATTAGTTTTCAAATAATTCCTTAGATTAACTTGGAAGCGATTTCACTCCTGACCGGATCCATTTCAAATCAGACAGGATGAAGGACACTTGAAGTCGCAGAACCGTCAGGGACGGAATATGTTGTTTTTTAGAGAAAATCATGCGATTCATATTTTTTTTATTTGCAAAGAAAAAAAATTCTGCGAAGTTATGTGTATTTCGATTTCGTGTTTTGTTTAGAAAGAAAACTCTTGCAACCTTTGTAACTTTCGACCTTGTTGATCTATTTATTATTTTCTTTCTGATTTTCATAGCGTTCATCGTCTTCTTTTGTAACCGCCACAAAATTCAAAAAAGGTTAAAAATGAACAAAATGGCAAATGTTTACTGAAAGCTTATTGCTGGCTGTATCACTTTTCTAGCCAGGAGAATTTTCTCTTGTTATATTCAAATTGTCTACCTTCCTTGGAAACAATGACAGATACGAAAAAATGTTGAGAATAAAGTTTGCATGACTGAAAAAGTTCTATGCAAAATTTATATTGCTCTTTTGCCATATCTTTTATCGGTTACAAGACAAATTCAAAAATTACAAATTTAGGAAAAAAAAATTCTTCCGGCCTCAAAAATGGTTGAGCCAGCATGATGCTGATAAGATGGCTTTCTTCTATTAGAAGAAACTTTTTAAAAATAAGTCAACAATAAGAAAGTTGGGGTTTCCCAGAAAATATTTTTTTCTTGTTTGGGAATTTTCAGAAGAAATAACAAAAGATCTTTTGGAAAACCCCAGATTTTTTATTCTTCCAAATATTTTTGAAAAGTTTCTACTTATATAAGAAAAGCTTCTTATCAGCACCATGCTGCCTAAACCATTTTTGAGGCGGGGAGAATTTTTTTTCTTAAAAATATAATCTCATTTTTCTCATAAGCTATGAAAAAATATTTTAAAAGAACAAGGAAAAGTAGAAAAAAATGTGTTCTTTGCGATCCGGAAAAATACGTATCGTCTGATTTTCTCCAAGAAGGAACATATTGCGTTCCCGAGATTTGATGAATCAGTAAACAAAAAATTATAGTCGTTTGGACAGAATGGATATTAGGACTTATTAGTGATGCATTCATTTTTATTTTCGGGAAATTTGAAAATTTTTTCGAAATTATAGATATAGTATAGTATTATATATTTACCAATAGAACTGAGAATCTCCGTCAAGATAAATATCACAGCATAAACGGTCCTCATTTTTTGCAATTAGACAGGAAACTGATTTATACATTAATGAAAAACTTGGTTGACAGTGTATCTTCTTGATACTCTGATGTTTTATTAGAGTTTATATATGTTATCTTAATCACAATCTCATATATTGTAGGTATCAAGCTTGTCCTTCTGAGATATTCATGTTGATATTTCCCATATCAGTACAAGGAAAGAAATTTAGTTTCGTCAAATTATGATATATAACAACCTCATGTAATGAAATTTCAATCAAATTATCAACAGGAATGATTACAATATTTATGAAATATCTCAAAAAATAATTTTAAATAAACTTTTGAGCTTCGAATAACTATTTATTTTTTCGGAAGCGTTTACATATTAAGAAAAATTAAAAAGGAAAGGGTGGCATTTTTCGTTACGGTCTTTTACGTGGGGGGGGGGGGTACCTGATAACGTAGAATTTTCAGTTTAAGAATTCTCTGCAGCATTGACTTTGCATATCCAAATTTCTGAATAAATAATTTTACTTTATCATAAAATTTATTTCTAGGTGTTTCAAAAAAAATTATTGATTGGAGAGAACATTTCAATTTAAAATAATTGTTCAATGATGGGAAATAAGAAAAATTAGATTCTTTAAAAAATCTTATTGTGAAGAATTTGAAAAAAGGAGCTTAAATCATAAATGATTTGGAGAGTATATTTCATTCGAGATTCCTAAACAAATTTTTAATAGTTTATGTTTAATTTTGAAAGAATAATTCAAAATTTTAAAGATTATACAATGCGTGGAAGAAGAATATTACGATATTACACAATTTTGGGAAAAATTGGACTAAATTGAAAATTTTTCAAGGTTTCTTGAAAATGAAAAAAATTAGGTTACTAGAAATAATTAAAATAATTTTTTATTTTGAAAAATTAATTCCAAGAGATTATTTGAAAAGATTTCGAAACATTTCAGTAGATTATTGAAATTTATAAAGAAGGATTTGAAAGATTTGAAGGAAATTTTTTTAATTTCGTAGAAACAAAAAAAAATGCAGGAAAAATTCAAATAATGTTTATAGATTAGAAGATTTTCAGAAATGTAGATTTTTGAAGATTTGAAAAAAAAAGAATTTTGAGAAGCTTTAAAAGAATTTCGAAAGGTTTTAAGAGAATAAACAAATTTTCTTAGAATTCCTCGGAAATTTTAGAAGATTACGAGGCAATCGTTTCACATTTTGAACGATTTTTAAAAATTTTAAGAAATACTCCAGTCCGTTGTAAATATTAGAATATCTGAGAATTTGGAAAAATTTCAAGAAATTCATCAAATATTTCTTGATTTCTTCCAATATTCTATTTTGTAAAATCCTATAAAATAAATGTCCCTAAACTCTTCTAGATTCTTTCTTCACACTTCTGAAATATTGAAAAATCTTTTTTAATTTATTCAAGAATCTTATAAATATTATGTCTATATAAATATAAAAAACAAACGAAAAACAAAAAGAAGTCTACCAAATGGATAAATTCTGAACCAAAACGATGAATCTTCAACCAAAAAAGTGAATCTTCAAGAATGTGGTTTGACTTTCAACCAAGTAGTTAAATTTTTAAACCAAAATTCAGTTCCACTTTTTACTAAATAGTTTGACTTGTCACCAAATAATTCAATTTTTATGAAAATAGTTGACCTTTCGACTAAATAGTGGAATTTTCGCGAAGAAATATGAATTTTCAACCAAAATTTTAATTTCCAACCGAATGGTTCAATTTTTTACCATACTGTTGAATTTTCAAACCGAAATTATGAATGTTTCAATAAAATGTAGCCTTCTAAATTATCTGTTTTTAATGATTCTGATTATTTCTCATTGGAATCGTACAAATACTTTAGACTGACGTCATCGCTTTAATCAGTTTAGAGGCCAAAAAATAAGCTTCTACGCAATAAAATGATGAGTAATTCGTCGTGTGTCACGATAATATAAGACCATATTCTTCGACGATAATTATAAAAACTGATGTATAATATTCGACACTAGCAAATTAACTTTAATTTCAAAATTATAAAAAATTATTTAAAAATCAAATTATCAAAACGAACACTTTTTTTCAATACAAATTGCAAAAAAAAAAAACGCTGAAACTCTATTTTTTTATTTTTGGAAATAAGTATTGGGTAATTTGGTAAACTCGAAGGAGAGAATGTTGGCAAATTCACACACAATTAAGAATTCCGTTTGAATTGAAGGACGCTGACGAGAAATCTCACAATAATGTGCACAGTAAAGCTGACAAAAATTGAAGATTTATTGATGTAACATTTTATTATTTAACCAAAGCCAGACGTATACAGCAGAATGAACATTTTCAACCAAAATATAATTTCTATCAAAAAAGATGAATTTTTAATAAAACACAACGAATTTTCAACAAAATATTTGAAC
>CAKNXH010055120.1:9193-68593 GCA_932178445.1 Andricus quercusramuli | reverse complement strand
CGTCACACATTGCGTTATCCAATAATAAAAACAGTAAATCCGTTACAAACTACATATATATATGGAACCCTTCAATAATAAGGAAAAATCCTTTTGCAACACCTTGAGAACTTAATCTGGAGAATAATAAAAAAAAAAAAAGTTTGTTTATCATTATGAATGTTTCCACGTAGTAAACAGTTTGCAAATCTCATATGATGTTAGTACTAAGTCAATTAGCACTTGTCAGTACGATTTGCGAAATGTTTCTATTTTTTGGCTAGTTTAACAAAGTACCTAATTTGTTTAATTTCAATTTTAATATTGTTGCCGGTCGTGCGACGTTTTGAAAATTTTATATTTGGTAGATTTCAACATTTCCAACATTTGCTACCAAAAAACGCAACATTTGTAATTCTCGCAGGAATCGTATGAGTCGAATAAACAAGATAAATTTTCAACAGAAAATTGAAAGCTAAATAAGTTAAGAAAATTAATTCTTAATCAAACTGACGAATTTTCAACTAAAATGATGAATCTTGAATTGGAATAGTTAAATTTTAAACAAAAAGGCAAAAAAGAAGAACTTTCAATTAAAATTCTGAATCTTCGACTGGAATAATGATTGAATTCCAAACAAAAAAAGGTGAATTTTTAACAAAATACATGAATATCACCTAAAAAAGATAAAATGTCAACCAAAAATTGAATAGTCAAATTTTCAGTTAAAAATTAATTTTAAACCAAACTGAGGTATTTTCCACTAAAATCATGAATCTTCAAATGGAATAGTGGAATTTTAAACCAAAGAGATGAAATTTCCTCTAAAATGATATATATAACGTTGGTAATATGTTGTTTATCACTCAGTACGATTTGCAAAATGTTGGTAATTTTCGGCTAGTCTACAGAAGTAACTAATTTGGTCAATTGTAATAAATTTTCAGATCTCGATATTCCTAACATTTGCTACCCAAAAACATTTAGTTTTGCAAATCATACAATAGTTTCTTCTCAATGGAAAAAGCAAAAGCAACATTTTGCAAAACCTTCGGTATTTTCCCTGGCGAGTGATGAACGAAATAATCATTTGTTTATAATTAATAATGTTGCCGCATCACGAACGATTTGCAACTTTAATACAGGATAGTGACTGAGTTTATAATTACTCACTCAACTTTGCAAAATGTTTTGAACGTCCGTGAAGCAATGGAGTGCAAATTTTGCAAATTAATTTTTCAAAACAAATTGCCGACCTGATCACGTTTTGCAAAATTTTATTTCATGTTCAACATATGAAAAAACAAATATGCACTTTTTTTGAAGACCTTCGGAATTTTTGTTAATTGATTAGCTAATTACGCTGGTCTAATACTTTTATAACATATTCTGGCCACAAAGTGGCTTTCATACTGTCTTAAAATAAATTTCTTTATACCGTTTAAATGTTCCTTTTAATGCAAACTAGAACAATTTTTCGTGTGACAAGAAAGCGGTCTGGCGTCGCCAGGCCTCAACAAATGTACCCTGGCGCTGCCTGGGTCCGCCAGGCCTTGACTACACCGCTGGATTTCCTGTGCGCTATTTTATATTTTTACGTCTCATGTTCATAACTGTTATATATATGAAAATTAAATTTGGGAAGAACTTGTTTGATTTAAAAGAAAGTAAATTTTGGATCATCGAAATATATCTGCGTACAAAATATAGCGCCAAAATTTAAATCACATAATTTTAAAACGATTCAAATCTTGATAAAGAAGTATCGACATTATTCTAAAATGTTAAATTCATAAATTTGAACTCGAGCGCAATTGAATTAGAAAAAGTATTCAATGAATTTCGTAATATAATTTCATTTTAGCCTGCCTTAAACATAAAAACACCTTCCTAATTTTTGATGAACAGTACTCTCCAATGAATAAGAAAAGTTAATAAACAAATAAAAAATGTATTTACATCGCTATTAATATTTGCATATTTCTACATATTAAAAATTTTTTTAAAATTATTTCAGGGGTGAACTTTAGTCGTGATAAGGTTTGCCGAGGTCGTCCGAGTCGCTGATGTCGTTATCGATCCTGGTTTCAAGTTGGTCAGCACGTCGACGCGAGACTTTTTTAGTGCCAAGTCGAGTCTTGGAACAGCTCAAGGGGAATTTCGAGCTTTTGGCTGACTTTTGACCTTGAGATTGTGAGGTGGCCCAGACGAGGATGGCGGACCAGGAAGAATTGGACTATCATATAATGTTTCCGGAATTTCCTGCGTCCCCAAAAGACGCGACGATCAGCACCTCCTCGTCAGACGAACGGGACCGTCGCGATGACTTCGTCTTCGTTTACGAAGAGGACAAGCGACCGGTGGTCGTCCTCCTCGGCTGGGCCGGATGTCAAGACAAGTACCTGGCCAAATACAGCGCCATTTATGAGGAAAAAAGGTTTCTTATTCATTTCTATTTTATATTGTATTCGATATTTTTCATTGGTAATATTTTACATTTTTTTCATTTTTATTTACTTTCTGCTAATCTATGATAGTAGTTTTCCAAATCTGGGTGATTTAAAATTGCAGAGAATCATTTGTGTGGATGTTATATCTATGTTATATAACTGATATAGATGTTACATGTATGTTATATCATTGTTATATGAATGTTACATGTATGATACATAACAAATAAATAACCTTAACTTATAATCACACTGACAGAGGGGGCGGGTAGCAGGTGTTGTGGCGATTCCCTATTTCCTCTCTTTTTCCCTTTTTAAAGAATTCCTATCTTTTCCTCTGTTTTCAAGAAACTTACACTTTTTTCCCATTTCTTTCGCTTCAATGCGAACTGAATTAAAAATCTGTTTTTCATTGAAAGTTGATTCTGTTTTATTCAAAAGTCTACTTTTATATTTTTGGTTCAGAATTCATCTCTTTTCCTTAAAAATTCTATACTATTTGGTTGAAGATTCAACTACATATATTACTGAATATTCAGTTTTTCAGTTTTTAAATAATGTTCTTAAATAAAAATTTAACTATTTTATTTTTGGCTGAAAATTGGCCGTTTTTAGTTGAAATTTGCCAGAAACTCAATCTTCTTGATCGAAACTTTAACTACTTGGTTGACATTTAAACTACTTTGTTAAAATTCATTTTATTAGTTGAAGATCCATCTCTGTGGTTTTAAATTTAATTATTTTGTTGGAAATTAGTTTTTTCTTCGTTGAAAATTGATATTTAGGCTGAAAATTTAATGTCATTTTTGGTTGTAAATTGATCGTTTTTAGTTGAAAATTCAACTATCAAATAATTCACTAAAAATTCATCTTTTTTGCTTTGTTAAGATTTTATTTTATTGGTTCAAAATTAAAATGTCTTTTTGAAAATTCATTTTTTTTATTGAAATTTAAAAAAAAAAATTTTTTTTTTTTAACTAAAAATTTTATTATTTTATTTGTTGAAAAATCTATTGATTCAATTTGAAAGTTCAACTAATAATTTGTTAATTGTAAATTCATCTTTTTCGTTGAGAATCCAACTACTTGGAGGAAAGTTGAATTACTTTATGAAAAATGAACTTTATTAGTTGAAGATCCATCTCTTTCATTGACAATTTAATATCTATATATACATATTGAAAATTCGTATTTTTGGGTTGAAAATTTAACTGTATTGCAGAAGATTATAGTCTTTTCGGCTTACACATTCAACACTTTAGTTGAAAATTTGTCTTGTTTTAAAAATTCGATTATTTTGGTAGAAAATTAAAATATTTGCTTGAAAATGAACTTTTTGATTGAGAATTCATATTTGCGGGTTGAAAATTCAACTGTTTTATAAAGAATTCGCCTTCTTTATTTGAAAATTCACATGTTTTGGAAGAAAATTTATATTTTTTGGTTAAAAATTAATCTGTTTTGTTTGAGGATTCAATTATGTTGTTGGAAATTCATCTTTTTTGGTTGAATTTATGTGTTTTTGATTTCAAATAAAAATATTCCTTGGTTGAAATATAAACTATTACGTTTGAGTTGAGTTTTTAGTTCAATTCGACTGTTTTTTATTCAAAATAAAAATCTTTTCTTGGATGAAATATGGTTAAAAATTAATTTATTGGTTGGAGATTGATCAATTGAGTTGAAAATTTAACTATTTTTTCGAAAATTCAATTAATTTGTTAAGAATTACATTATTTTTCTAAAACTTTAATTATTTTCTTGAAATCTTAATTGTTTGTTGAACATTCCTCTTATGGCTTGAAAATGTAACTATTTGCTTCAAAGTACAACTGTTTTTGGTTAAAGTTAAATCTGTTTTCTTGGAAAAGTTGTCCATTAGGTTGAAATCTCATCTTTGCAGGTCGAAAATTCAATTATTAGGTCGAAAATTCATCTTCGCAGCTTGAAAAATCAAGTATGTGGTTACAAATTAAACCAATTTTTCTAGAAATTTAATTATTTTTTGAAGATTTGACTATTTTATTTAAAATCCGTCTTTCTGAATTGAAGATTCTTCTTTTTTGGATTATAAATTTTTCTTTTTTGGTAGAAAAATTCTTGGTTAAAAATTTAACTTTCTTTCTAAAAATCGTCTTTTTGACTTGAAGATTCGACTAGTTGTTTAAAAATGCAACTCTTTGTGGTTGAAGTTAATTCTTGTTTGTTGAAATAATGTTTGTTTGGTTTGTCTTTTATTTCAGGCGATTAATAAATGAAGTCGAAGAAAAAATATTTTTCTCAGAAGTGTGTGTGGGAAGGGGGGGGGGGGGGGTGTTTGCATTGGCGTCGTCACCCCGGGGGATTCAAGCTTTGTGCGATTATCTGTGACAAAGAAGGGGAGGGATGGAAAAAGTTTTCAAAATAGCGTGACGTAGTTTTGGAGCGAACCCTATATAGATGTTATGCAATAAATAATTTGTACACTCAACTCCCGATATAAGACCCCCCGGTTTACGATATTCCTAGAACTGACAGCCTCCGCTGTTTCGTAATGAGAGGAGCCCTAGGGCCGAAAGAGAGGATGTGTCAAGTCAAGCATGACAAACACCTCGAGGGCCGCACATTCAGCGCGTTAGTTGCACCAGGTTGCGTCATGCGTCCAAACCCAACCGAACTAATTCATGCGGCCCGTAACCGGTCTTATATCGGGAGTTGAGTGTATATGATTATTAAATATATTTCACATGACTGTTACATATCGGTTATGTAAATGTTATATATCGATTATGCAGATTTTATATAACAATTTTTTTTACAGTTGCATCACACTACGTTACACGGCACCGGCTGATTGTTTATTTTTAAGGAGGGACAAAATGCCTTTCATTGGAAAAAGATTAATTCAAGTAATAATGGACAAAAGTCTTGGAGAGCATCCGATTTTCTTCCATGTATTTAGCAACGGAGGAGCGTTTCTTTATGAATATGTTAGTGTCGCAATGCAGCGAGCCGGAACACCTATACAGGTACAATACAAGATTTTAAACAATAAATTCATGTTTTGAACAATTTTTCTGAATGAGTAATCTCCATACTGTGAGGCGGCGCGCCCCCCCCTTGAAACTAAAGTTGGTAAGAAGGGGTATTTTGGGGTAAAAGTTATTTTTCTTAAAGGCTACTATTCTATTTTTGGTTCGGAGCTCATCTCGTTTGGTTAAAAATTATATGACTTGGTTAAAAATCTAATTATTTAAAAAAAATGCAATTATATTGGTCAAAAGTCATCTTTTTCATCAAATGTTCAATTACTTTGTTCAAACTTCAATTTTTTAGTTGAAGGTTTATATCTCTATGATTGAAGACTTCATTACTTTGATGAAAATATGTTTCATGTTTGATTGAAAATAAATTTTTTGAACTGACAATTAAACTATTCCATTTTCGTTCAAAAATTTATCTTTTTTGATTGAAAGTTCAACTTTATGGTTGAAACTTTATTCATTTTGTTGAAAATTCAACTTTCTAGTTGAAATTTTATCTTCTAGGTTGAAAATGTATCTTTTTGGTTAAAAATGTAATTGCTTGATTGAAATATCAACTGTTACATGCTTCATTGAGAATTCATTTTTTTGTTTGAAAAGTTGATTATTTGACTTAAAGTTGAATCATTTTGTAAAAAAATCTATTTTCTAATCAGGATTTATAATTACAATTGAAAAATCAACTATTTGCTTTTAAATGAAATTTTAGGTTGAAAATTCCTGTTTTGTCGAAAATTCATCTTTTTGATTGAAAATTTAACTAATTTCTTGAAAATTCATGTTTTTGTGAAAAAAACATATTTTTTATCCAAAAATTTAACTATTTCAGGTCAGGTAAACTTTATCCTGTATGTTGGATAAGTTAGAAATTCGTCTTTTTGTAATAGAACATTGATCTTCTTGGTCGAAAATTCATATTTTTGATTGAAAATTGAAAAATGTTGTTGAAAATTCGTTTTTTTCTGTTCAACGTTATTTTATTTATCACAGTTTTTATCTAAAAATTTAACTATTACATTTTTTGTTCAAACTTTATCCTGTATATTGTATAAATTAGTAATTCAAATATTTGCTACAAAATTCATGTATTTTATTGAAAAGTCGTCTTTTTTGGTAAAAAATTATTCTTGTTTGTTGAAAGGTCAACTTTTCAGTTGAGAACTCAACTATATTGTTAAAAATTCCTCTTTCTTGACTGAAAATTATATTTTTTGTTGAAAATTCATCTTTTTCGAGTTGAAAGTCCACTGTTTTCTAAAACATTCGACCTTTTTACCTTAAATACTTTACTCTTCTGTTGAAAAATCATCATTTATGGTAGAAAAGTCACCTTTCTTGATTGAAAATTAACTTTTTTGATAACAATTTGACTGTTTTCTCAAAAAAATTTCTAACTGTCTTAGAAATTCAAATATTTGATTGAATCTTAATCTTTTTTGTTTGAAAAATCGACCATTTGATCGAAGATGCATGTTTGCATGTTGAAAATTCAACTATTTTGTTAAAGTCATCACTTTTGGTCGATAATTCAACTATGTTGTTGCAAATTTATCTTTTTGGATTAAAAATTCCTCTTTTTTGATGGAAAAGTCATTCTTCTTGGTTAAAAATTCATCTTTTTTGTTTGAAAAGTAAAATTTTAACTTTTTGGCTTGAAAATTTTACCATTTGGTTAAATCTTGAATAATTTTTTGGGAAACTTGTCTCTTCTACTCGAAACTTCATCTATTTAGTTGCCAATGCAATTTTTTGTTTCAAAATTACTTTTTTTGTTGAATATTCAACTTTTTGTGTGAAAAATTCATCTCTGTGGGTAAAAAGCATTTTTGGATTGAAGTTCAACTATTTTATTGAAAAGGCAATATATTTCGGCTTGAAATCTTTGGAATTTAATGTTTTTCGCATTGTGTTCAATAGTTTGTCTATATTAATTTTATTTAAAAGTATCTATAAACGTAAAATCCGTTTTTAGCCAACGTAGTTCATGGATGACTCATAACTGTAACAATTTTCCGTGTCACTAGAAAGTGGTTTGGCGCCACCAGGCCTTCAAAAAAAGCACTTTGGTGGCCGGCTCCGCCAGGCCTCGACTACACCAATGAATATATGATACATGATATTTGAAAAAAAATTTGAAAACTAAATTTAAAAAAAAACGTTATAAATATTTTTCAGGTGAAAGGGGTCATATTTGATAGTGCACCAGGTGAGAGAAGAGTGATGTCATTATTCAGAGCAATCAGTGCAATTATTGGTGGTCATCCTGTCACCAATATTCCAATGTCTTTTTTCATCACATTTTTCCTCTCCGTTATTTGGATTTTTGAAGTACGTATACAATTCAAGTTTCTGAAAATATATTTTTATATGAGTAATTGTCAAATTGTAGGCAAATTTTAGCACCTACAGTGGCAATTATATTATTATTAGGAATTAAATATTTCATAACGGAAATGAATCTTATCACATGTAAAAATTTTAAATCCAAGAGGGGCAGTTATGAAAATAAGAAATAATAATGAATCCATGCGCACGCGCATATAATCAGTCGTACGCTGTTCTACTGTACCGTAAGGTAATGATGCGAGAAAAATGTTAAAGTTTAACCTTTTTAACGTTTATAAATAAATAACAGATTTTAATTATAAAAAGTCACCTACTGATGAAAGCAAACACCGCCAAGCAAGTAACGGAATGGTTTTTATAATTTTTGTTCACCCAGAAAATGGTTTTTAACGCACGTACGGGAATGACGTTTTTGTTGTCAAGATGCACTTTTCAGTTTTAGCATCGGATTCACAAAAAAGAGAGTTAATATTTTAAGCTAAATTTTATAAAATTTTGCATTAAACGATACGCCTAATATTTCTGTATTTATTACTCAACTGTAACTACAATATTTTACTAGAAAAAAAGACGTACGGTAATGACGTCTGAAATGGCAGAAATTGAGGGACAGACTTCAAGGCTTTCACAATATTATTTATTTGACTTAAAAATGTATATACATTGAATTTATATTCATGTGAAGTTTACAAACTTGATATGTTAAGCGTTTTTCAGGTCACTGTCTAAAAAAAAGAAGAAAATCAGTTTATCTTTGTGCAAAGTGAGGTTGGGACGCCGTACGGTAATGACGTTTCGGGTGTTCTTATATTAAATTAAAGTAAATAGGAACAGAAATTAAAAAAAAGAACTGATCATTTTGTAGGGGATGATAATAAGTCTTTATTAAATTAAAAAAAAAAAAATCAGCACGAGTTTCTAAGTTAATGTTATATTACTGGGACTTCAAGTTTGCCTTCAATTCGACAATTACCCATATACGAATTTCTGTCTTCGGAGTGAAAATTCGCTAATTTCAATGGTTTCTATTAGTTTTTTATTTTTATTCTAACCCAAACATTCCAAAAAATCGTTTTACACAAAAAGTATTAAAATTAGCTAATTTTTCACTCCGAATGCAAATCTGATTCAAAACAGGTATATGCCCTGATTGCCTGAAAAATATGTGTAATTCTAGTATTTATGGAGTAAAATTAAGTGGAGAAAAATGAAGTATATAACAATGTCAATTTCAGACGAAAAACCCTAAGATAACAATAAAAAATGGTTGAAGATTGTAAATTTACAATTAATTTTCTTACGGTTAATCTCCTCTGAAAAATAATTTTCTTCATTAAGAGTACAAATTTTCGACGAAAAACACTAACATGATATCAAATTTTTCAAAGATTTAAAATATTATCCATTATAATGATTTTGGTTTTATAAAACAGTTCCCTGTAAAAAACGTTAATATAATTAGGAACTGTGAAAGAATTTCGAATCTTGATCAAACTTACATGACTTTTGTTGTGAAATTCCAGTTTTTGGTGTAAAATGATAATATCACCTAAAATTGTTAAATAAATTATTGACCTATACAATCTAACGTTTTGTGTTTTGAAACCCTCGATTTTCTGTGAAAAACGTTAATATAACTTGATACAGTTTAAAAGTTGAAAATCTTCTTAAAACTATGATGACTTTTGTTTAAAAATACCACTTTTTGGTGTGAAATGGTTTAAAGTTGTCAATCTTCTTTGAAATCTATGTTTAAAAAAATCAGAAATACCAATTTCCGACAGAAAACACTAAAATAATCGAAAATGTTAAAAGATTCAATATCTTGTTCAAATTATAATGATATTTGATTTAAAATACCAATTATTTGTGTATAAGGATAGCATGACCTAAAATTTTTCAAAAATTCAAATGTTTGTTGACATTTTTTGTTATTATCGAAAATGCAAATTTCAGACGAAAAACACTAACATAATCCAAAATTCTCAAAATATTTTCCAAATTATCATGTTTTTTGTTTTAAAATACCAATTTTTGGTGTGAAACGCTAGAAACATAAAATTATTAAAATTTGAGATTCGCCTTTGAAAAATAATGTTTAAATTAAAAAATACAAATTTCCGACGTAATACAATATCTTTAAAATTATTTTTAAGATTTTAATGATTTTTCTTTTTGAGATAGCAATTTTTAATGTAAAATGCTAAAACGTAACCTAAAATTGTAACGAAATTACGAACTTTTAAAATATAATTATTTTTGTTATAAAAAATAATGGTTTTATTTTGACATTCTTTTTTCTAATACTAATTTCACGTGCAAAACACTATCATCAAGCATGTATAATATTTACAATAATTTACTAGATAATTTGTAGATTTAATTTTCAAATTTCAACAAATTTCAGTAATGGAAAACCAATTAGGTTTTTAAAAACAGTGATTGCGGGTTTTCAAATTATATCGTTACACCACTTTTTTTAGATATAGGAAAGTAACCTAATAAAAAATATTCATAAAATATATATTTTCTCAAATTATAATTTTCAGATTATCATCCAATCATCAGTGGCAAAAGGAAAAATGATGGCGAGCCTTGCCTCCCTTGCTGAAGAACCTTACTCTTGCCCTCAGTTATTTCTTTATTCAAACACTGACACTTTGATATCAGCTGCTGTAAATATATCTTTAAATCTAATTACACTCATCTCCCGATATAAGAACCTTCAGTTTACGATATTCCTGGAATTGATGTCCACGGCAGTTGCGAGATTGGGGGGGGGGGCGGTGCTCAGTCAAGCGTGACAAACTGAATGAGGGCTGCACTCTCAGCGCATCAGTTGCATCAGGTTGCGTCATACGTCCAATTTTACGTTTCGATTCCCCGATTAAAGGTCAAGGCCACTGCAAGTCATTCCCAAAACCGTTCTTATATCGGGAGTTGAGTGTAACCTTCCAACAAATTTCATTTATGTTTTTAAACTTCCAAATTTTTTGCCAGGACGTGGAAAAATTCGCAAGTCGTAGAGCAGAAAGAGGTGTTCAAGTTCAAATGGTCCTCTTCACAAATTCTCCTCACGTGAAACATTACGCTACTTATCGTGATGTCTACGTTAATACTGTCTGTCATTTCATAAATGAGTCTTTGAGAAAAAAACAGTTAAAAATGGAAGAAAACAAGCCAAATTGTGATGAAAAAGATATTATATTTCAAGAAAAAGTACCAGGTTTAACAAAAAGAGTTGTCCTTCCTCATGAAGCGACCAAGTATTAAATTTATGAATGTGTTTAATATCCATAATAATATTTACCTCCTGATGAATTATGTGAAAAGTTATATATTTGGAAAAAACTGAAAATTAAAGAAAGAGATAATAACAATAATCAGTTATCTTCAATCATTGATTAATTCTTTAATTTCTGAAAATTTTCTACTCAAAATTTTACATTATTCTGATCTTATTTATTCCTTCTTGAGTCTTTCCAAAGGTATATTTATTAGTTGCGTCTCAAATAAATTAATTTTCAGAAACTCTTCTTTGTCAATTAAAAGGCTATCAAAATTGTAGACTAAAATTTGAAAGAGAAACTAGTTGTTAGCATCAATAGAAAAAAAATGTTCAAAATTATTTAAGAAAAAATTGGCAGCAATTCTAAGATATAGGAAAGTAGCATAAAAGTAGGAATGTATCGATGTCTGCGATCAGAAATAATAAATCAATTTATCAATTCGTTGTAAATTATCAAATTGAATTTAAATTGTGGAAAATGGAAGAATTTAACTCAAGAATTATTTTGCACATGCAAAATTGTAAATACACGCTCTATTTATTTATTGTTGTATTGAAATATCCATGTTATTTATTTATCTATATGTTTATTGGTTTAATTATAAACCACAAGAATTCAAATCTAATTTATTGATAGAGTGAATCACTTTTGTATTCAAGTACCTAGGTGTCTTATGTTAAATAAGTCTTTCAATTAGCATAAATGGATTTACAAAAATGAGCAATTCTTCAATATTAAATTGAATCACAAACCGAGAATTCAACTTCTCCTAGTTTTCTAAAAATGTCTTTGAAAATAAAAACATTTTTAAAATGAAAGTCACTTGTCTCTAATATCAAGAAAAATCAGCATTTTTAGAAGTTTTGTTTGTTTGTTAAATTAAAAAGAAATGTGTGTCAAGCTGGTCTTGATAAAACAAATCATTTGTAACAAATTAATTGTATTGATTATTACGTAATAATTAGATTGACGAAATTATGAATCTGTGTTTTCAATGGAAATGTTAACCATTTTATAAGAATATATATATTTTGACCTGTAAAGTTATCAAAAATAAAGACTGTGAAAGTGGAAACAAATCCCATTGTTACAATTTATTTCAAATAAAAATAAGTTACACTATTTTATAATTGTATGAGCCAATATACGTGCCGATAATAATCCTAAACATTCCAAGTTCACAAACTGCAAACAGGTTTCACGACAAAATTTTCAGAATTACCGATGGTAATTTTTGACGATTCCTTAAAAGGAAATTTTTCGTAAAGAGTGTTTTTTAGGAAAGTTCTTATAATTTTGGATTCAAACCTGCGGGTAAATACGAGTATTTTGGCTGAGGATATTCGTACGGTCATCCGGAAGAATAGCAAACGAACTGAGTTTATGAATATTTGATATTCAATATTATAAGATGAAATGATTATATGATCATAAAAATATTATATGATGAAATAATTAAATAACGAAACCATTTTTGAAGTATTCATATTCTTATTTTCAGTTTAAAATATAGGTCCCGACTTGTAATTTCAGTATAAAATAAAATTTAGATCCTCACTTATACTTTTAGTACAAAATATGAAATGTCTAACATTATTTCTAAACGAAAAGATACGTATAATATCGTGTTATGTTCATGTCTTGCTACCATACAGTGGATGCAAGTACATAATTTGAGGCAATTTATAATATAAATAATAATTTCTTGTGAATAATTGATAATTAGTATTACTTGACGGTTAAAGTTGTAGTTTAATTGGGTATTTTTGGGTTAATCAAAATAATTAAAAATGTAGAAGTACTTGAACAAAAGTTTAGTTTCACGAAAATATTATGAAATTAAATAATTATACGATTATAAAATCTCACTTGTAATATCAGTATAAAATAAAATGTAGATCCTCATTTATAGTTTCGGCATGAAATATAAAATGCCGCACATTGAGTGTAAATGAAAAGATACATATATCGTAATATATCCAGGTCTCGCTAATATACAACACAGTGGGTGCAAGCACATAATTAGGGTCCATCCATATACCACGTGGACAGTTTGGGAGGGGGGGGGGGGTATAGCAAATGCCCACGACTGTCCACGAGGGGTGCCGGTGAGTGAATAAATAAATAATATTGAATAGTAAATATAATAGAAAATAGTAAATAAATCATGTTTAGAGGTTCGACAAGCCCCATAAACACGTATTTCCCACTAGTCGAATTTTCAACAAAATATATGAATTTTCATTAAAAAGGTTACATTCTCAACCAAAGAGATGAATTTTTAAATGAAATGATAAATCTCCAACAAAAAATACATGATCTTCAACTAAAAAATGTAAATCTTTAACAAAAAATAATATAAATAAATTTGCAGTTGAAAAAATTAATTTTCAAACAACGAAGACAAACTAATTTTTAAACAAAGTTATATTTTCATCTACATAGATGAATTTTCAACTAAAATGAAAAGAAAATGAAGTTATTAAATTTATTCTTATCTATCAATTACGTCAAATAAGAGTTCTTTTAACGCTTTCGCAAATTTTTGCCACATGGGTATGGCTTTAAGGTTACGAACCAGTGATAATTTCGCACCTCCGGGAGCACCTATCACCAGGACAATTACTCGTACCGAATATTTTGGGTACAGTCGTTGCAGCTCTCTTTTAAGGTCTTGATACCTCTCCTCTTTTTCTTTCTCCTTTGCAGTGATGTTGTATTCGGACGGAGCCGAGAATTCGATCACGAATATAGTTCGTTTCTCAAAGTCTTGAAGAACAATGTCAGGCCTCGAGTGCGCAACGGAGACTGCTGCCCGAAAATTATATTTCCAGAAAATTTGGCACTTCTCGTTTCGGACAATTGACTCTATATCCCTTGGAGCGTTCGGCAGGGCAGGGTCGCGACCAACACCGTAAGAGCGACAAAGATGGTAATAAAGTACTCTTAGGGCCGCATTATGTCTATAGATATACGTCGTTCCTGCGTGGGTTGGACACCCCGATAGTATGTGTTCTAGGTACTCAGCGTGTGCATGACACGCTCTGCACCCATCACTGGGAACTTCTTGACATAAAATGCGGTTACGGTATGCTAAGGTGGAAATGACATCGTCCTGGCATGCAAAAATAAAACCGTCTGTACCTGAATTGAGTCCTGATGATTTGAGGAAAACAAAAAGTTGCTCCTTCGACAAGGACTGTTTTTCTACATTTCTGTGAAAGTTTCCGTAGATATGCTTGTCGAGTAGCTGTTGTTGAAATTTTCCAACCTCTGCGTTCTTTACTTCGGCTTTTAGACGTGAAGCATCTACATGGCGTAATGCACTTTCCCCCCTTCTGATGTTAAAATTCAGGCCAAGGGTTTCGGCCGCTTGCTCCGCGGCTTTGTAAAGGAACGCTCCTTCGTCAATCATCTCGTGGTTTCTGACCATCTTTACGAGAGGATCTCTGCCATTCGCTACGATGTAATCTGTACTTAGAACAATTTGGTTATGAAGACACTGGAGATTCAGAAGTCCGCGTCCACCTTGACTGCGTGAAATTTATAATCGCGGAACTGACGAATTGATATGCAAGCTTTCATGCTTTTATTATTATTATTTATTGTTCTTAGTCTATTGAACCACCTAGAACGAGTAGAGTAGAACCGGGAAGGCAAGCCTGTTAGTTGCAGATACCTTGTTCAACGCCGACAGATTGGAAGACCAAATCTGTCGAAGAAGATGCTTGTATCTGCTTCGGAGAGACTCCTTCACTGATTTTGCGTCCTGAATGCGGCTTTGAGGCACGTCCAGGTATGTATAGGTCTCTCCAGTATTAAGATGTCTAATAACACTTATATCCACAAGCTCAGGGTCCTTGGGAACGCCAGTAATCTTTCCTTTCTTCAGATGAATTTCGGCACACTTGTCCAAACCAAAGTCCATCCCAATCTCTCCTGTGTAGTTCATGACGATATTTATAGCAGTTTAAAGTTTGCTTTTACCAGGGGCATAGATCTGAAGATCATCCATATAAAATACATGAGTGATCTTATGCTCGCGCTGATTAGTGTAGCCACAGAGGTATCCAGGAGAATTTCGTAGTGCGAGAGATAAAGACAGAAGTGTGATGCAAAAAAGCTAAGGACTCATGGTATCTCCTTGAAAGACGCCCCTCTGGAAGGTGACGTTTTTCGTTGTCAGACGATAATTTCTAAATGAGATAGTAAATCTAGTTTTCCAAAGAGACATCAATCTCTCTAGTCAGCTTACAATGTGTGTATGTACCTTCGAGCTTTCCAACAGACAGATGATAAGTCTATGAGAGGTTGAAACGGAAGCTTTCCGGCAGTCAATCCAGGCCATTGACAGGACGTGCTGATGGGCTGCAGCGTCTTTACAGACACACCTGTCAATTAGCAAGTTCTCTCGACAGCCTGCTACACGTTTTTTCGAGCCATGTTGTTCGTACATCTCTCGCCATACATGCGCAATTCGTCGAACAATCCTGTTGTTTAGGACAGCTGTAAAGATCTTATACAGTGTGTTCGAACAAGTTATTGACCTGTAATTCTCTGGGTTGGACAAGTTGCCTTTTTTCGGCAGGAGTATAGTGCGCCCTAACACCAGCCACTGCGGAATGGGCGTCTGCGATTTTAAATATGAGGTAAATATGCGGACCAAATGTTGGTATGTAAAAGTAAACTTCTTCCACAAGAAGTTCTTGATACAATCTGGTCCAGCAACAGAAAAGTTCTTCGCGCCTCTAAGTGCTTTCTTCACCTCTTTGGCAGTGATTGATGTACATTCCTCCTCAGATTTTATGAGTTTGTCGCAAAACTGCTTGAAGCGGATGATATTGTCAGTATCTTCTTTCAACTCTAGAGTTTTCGGGATCTTGTAACCTCTCTCCAAAAAGTCTCTACCTCCTTGGGCTTGGATGGATTTTTTGCAGAAACAGGGAGATCGCTGAAGAGGCGCGAAGGGTCAGCGAGAAATATTGATTTTCCCTGACCCATCTCTCCCTCTTCTGTATTCTCGTCCTTGCGTCAGATAACAGCCGTATTTTGTCTACAATATGCTGCTTGATTGTCAGCAGCTTTGTCTTGTTTAGTGTTTGATTTAAGATCCTTAGTTCTTGGGCGAAATTTCGAACCCTTTTCGTGAACGGTCTACCAGATGTTATGTAGTCAATCACACATTGAACACGGAACGCATTCTGTCTTGCATATCCAATCTTCTTGTTCAGTTGATGCAAGCTTCTTTTGGTCTTTTAATCCATCGTCGGTTTTAGCCTTCGATTTCAATCAGCCAAAGCTCTTGCAGCACCATAAACTGAGCAATTGATAGTCTAGAGGTCTTGTGAGAGAAGGAGGCATCCATTTCAACCAGATCTTGGGGCTTATGAGGGACTCTATAAAATGAAGGTTCTTGCCATCATTGCAGACAATTATAGTCGTGCTTGGGCACAAGACAGCACAATGAGATGCTAAAATCCATGGGTGTAGAGATAAATGAAGAACTTTTAGTAACTCTTCATGAGCCTACTCTTCACTGCTTATGATTGGGATGAGACAATCGAACCAGGAATCTTCCCTAAACTCGACAAGCTGCTAGAATTAATCTCACGAAGAGCTGCACGCTTGACCAATCGAGGCAGCAACAAAACACAGACGGCTCAAGGTCAGCCGACCTACGGAAATAGAAGTTAAAAAGACCTTATGACTAAGCATATACAGTTCACATCGAGCGATCATATCCTGTCTGTCAAGGAAAGAAGCATCCTCTTTTCAAATGTGACTCGTTCCAAAATTTCACTTCTGAGAAAGCAATTAAATTGGTTATGAGTAGTGGCTTTTGATTCCATTGCTTAAGAGATAACCATCAAGCAATAGACTGTTTTACAGTTTCAAACCGTTGATCATGTGGAGAAAGACATAATACTTCAATTCATGTGGCTTTCATGCAAGAAAAATCTACGCTAGCAAACAGCAACACATAAAGAGAAAACTTCAAGGACGAACTCAGCACAGGTGCAAGATTGACAATCCAAGAAGAAGTTATTAGAACACAAATCATTTATTAGCCACAAACATAATAATCAAATCATCACTAGTGCAATAATCAATGTCATCAATAAGTACCACGAACCCATTCGATGTCGGGCACTCCTCGACACATTCTCAACATCAAATTTTATGACTGAGAATCTAGCAAAACCACTTGGGCTTCCGAGGTTTGAATGTTCTATTCCAATGGGTGCCTTAAATCAAATGTCCACATCTACCAAATACATTATAACAGCATCAATCCTATCAAGATATGGAAACTATGAAACAACATTGCAGTTCTTGACGGTACCGGTTATTGCAGGCTGCATACCGACCGAAATAATTTGTAGAGAACACATCATGATGCCGAAGCATCTACAACTTGTTGAGCCAGGATTCTATAAACCGGGATCCATTGATATGCTTTTGGAAACAGGACCCATACTATCACTTTTCTCCAACTCACAATATGATCTTGCACCCAAAGGGGGACCAAACTTGATCCTTAAAAAACTTCGAATCGGTTGGACAATTGGGGGCAACACCAATACCTTCAATGAAAAGATAACCAATCAGACGTTCATCGTGACTAAGGATTTTGACTTATCTAAATTTTGGGAAATTGAAGAAGGTTCAAGGCAGATTCACCTTTCACTGGAAGAGCTAGCTGCTGAAGACCATTTGACACAACATCACACGCGAGACTATACTGTAGACACATATGTTGTGGCTCTACCCTTCAAATCGAATCAAGGAAAATTAGGAGAAGAGTCATCTATTCTAATCGTGTCGGTACCGGAAGTCTCTAATTGCGAGCACTCCAATGCCCCAGAAACCCGATCATCGTTCAAATCTTTAATTAATCTTTTCAATTCTCGAAACATACCCACATCATTATTACCCACATTACTATACTATTTGAGGAACGACTCCCATACGATTTTCCAAATGTTTTCCTAGATAAACTCCATGCCAAATTTTGTCATACACTTGTTTATTTCCAGTGCTTCTTAACAATGACATACCAAAAAGATAAAAAAAAAATATATTCAGTGTATTTTGTAACTCTAGCGCTACGTCGCCAACCTTTTTCCATCGGTGTTATAATTACTTACAATTAATTATAGTTTTAATAAAGATTTATAAGGGAAAAATTAAACGTGTAGGTATTTTATTTATAACTCACATGTACACCATTTTTTAATAATAACATATAGAAAACCTAGCATTAATATGTATTCCCTACCTTAATCTAAATTACAATTATATCAGAAGTTAGCAATAAAATAATGAACAATCAGGGTCTTCAAAGGTGTAGTGAGAAAGAAAAAATTGTACATTTATGTTGTGGTTGTCCCGTTGCAGTTCAACAGCTTGAATTGATTCAAATTGTGAAAGGTCTTACGATAAAGGTATCATTCATTCTGGAAAATAAAAAGGAATTGTTCTTTCACAATTTTTTAGTATTCAGTGAGATATTATAATAATAAGAAAATACAATTTTTTTAGGATATTGTTCTCAAAAGTATACTAAACCATAATTACATTGTATTTTCCTTTGAGCAGTGTATAGATTTGTAAATTTACTAATTTGAAATTCCCTAAGTTGTACATTTATTTGAAGTAAATTACAAATTTTTCTTATATTATTGTTCAAAAACAACTACGTCATGTAATTTCGAAGCATAACATTTTAAACATCTGACATCTAAACTCTCAGATAAACAATTTCTTGAATCAAGTGAACGGATTTCTTGGATATTCATGAAAATTTGGTTGATTGGAAAAAATATTTCATTGACTCAACAAAATTCGTTTGTTGAATCTACCAAATACTCCATCCAGCAAAATATTTGTTAAAAATAACCAGAAATTTTATTCGGATCAAGTGAATATTTAGTTGTCGATATAATAACTATATTCCACAACTTTAGTTTATTGACATTTAAATGACTGTCTATTATAAATTTTTGTAAGTATTATTCTTATGAAATTCCGGTGATTTTTCATTAAATAGTGTTAACTTGTCTGCTGATATTTAATGTAAGTCACTGGGAATGTATAAAAATGTATCTTATTTTTTATAAGACTAGTAACAAATATCTATATCCAAGATTCATAGAAAGTAACTTATATTTCAATAAACTATTTTTTTCCGTGTATAATCAAAGTATCAAGGAGGTTCTGCCAGACTTTACTAGATGACTTTATATAATTCCACCTTTCACTTGAATTTTATACTATTTCCAACGTTTTCAGAATGATTAAACTTTGAAGGTTTACAATATTAAAAATTTTCAAGTTTGACCGATGAAAATGACACTGAATATTTTTATTGTCATTTAATACTATGTACATGATATGATACTTTCTTATTAATTGTTATGATCTTTAAAATTATAGTTTTGAATGCGCCATTCTGAAATAGTTGAATTTTTGAAGCCTTGAAACTAAAGTTACTCAGACTCTGAAGTATAGCATTCGCAAATATTTATTCCGAAGTTTTTTAATTTTTAAATCCTTAATCAGGAAAGTTACTAATTTTGTAATACTTAGCTTGATATGTTAGGTTTCTTGACAAGATAAAACTAATTTCAAATCTCCAGTTCTCGATGCTTGTTTAAAATTACTAGAACACAGTGCGCTATGTAGACGTTCATTACCCTTTCTTTGAAAAAAAAACTGGTTTCATTTTCTAAAAAAGTTACAGCATACATTTCTTTTCGATTTTACAGAAAATCTGATGTAATCTTAAAACGTGATATATAATGTATAGAAGTTCCTCTAATAACAAAGAAAAAATTCCAGTGAATCCAATATGAATGGCACCATTACTTTTTTAAGGGGTTAGTCTAGTTTCTCACTTTCAAAAAATCGATTTTTTTTTTTGCCTAATTCGATAGTATACTATTCGGAGAAAAAGTTCCCAGAGCTATGAGAGTATGAAAAATTAAATTTCATAACCAAAAATCAGTTGTCAAAACTTTACAAGCGTTTTTCTCAAAACTGCGTTTTCAAAAACGGCTGCAACTCTAGCTCAAAGAAAAATTAACGAATCGATTTGAAATTTTGCACGAATATTCGTAACATGTTTTTACATACCATGAACTAGGATCTTTTCGATATTTCAAAGAATATAAATTTGCCGAGCAAAAAACGAGCGTTTTTTGAGCGTTTTTTTGGTGAAAATTTGAATTTTTTGTTCAAAACGCTGCCATTTTTTTAATTTTCAATATTTTCAAAAGATCCTAGTTCATGGTGCGGGGAAAGTCATCTAGTTTAACGTGAAAATTTTTTTTTGAGATACTGGCATTCTGAAGACCTCTACAACTGCAGCCGATTTACAACTTCATTTTTGGATGACTCGACATCGGAGTATATAACTCGGCTTACAGTCGATATTTTTTCATTAAATTTTGTGTATTAAATTGTCAATAGTATCTGAATATATCCTCAAAATTGTAAAATATTTCACCGCATGGTTTTTTATGAGTCCCGAAATATCGTAACGTTCGCTTGATTTTCATTTAAAGACAGAAAAAGCTCAATATGCCTGATTCTTAATTTCTTTGGGGACATAAACGTTAAATTCACAACGCTGAATAGCATGCAAGTATTCCCTCATATTTATTTTCTGCTTCATTATTCTACTGATATGGATATTTGTTACATTCAGAAAAATATTTGTCTTGAATTAAAGAAATGGTTTTTTTCATAATTTTTTTTTAATTTAACCAAAAATAACTGAAAATATGAAGAAAATAATATGAAAACAAATACAAAATTTCCATTGGAACAAAAAAACATTTCTTGGAACCAAAAGAACTTTTTTGAATCGAAAGAAATTTCGTTTCATTAAAGAAACTTTTCTTTGACAGAGAGCCAATAGATATTTTTTTAAATCAAAAAATCTTTTTTCTGAGTGTAGTTTTAAAGAAATTATGAAAGAAGTATGCTTGTACTTTTTGGAACTAAATAAAAATAACAGTGCTGTGGCATTTTTAAGTTTCAACGAATGTTCTCTTATTGCCTTTTCTCTTTTATAAACTGTCGCGGCCTCGAATCATGGGGTCAAAGTCAAGAGACGGAACTATCTCAACTGCACTGACAAAGTCGAGGCCAAAAGTCAATGCCCCTCACTTCTTTTGATAGCAACTCGTAAAAAAAAATCTCTTAATTGTTTAACAGAAAGCATCTTAAAGTCTAGTCTTTCCAATTCAACGATATGATCACTTGTATCCTAAAAAATTCGTGTCAATAGTTAGAGGGCAAAACATAAAAAATAGGGTTTTTCGGCCCTTTTTTCAAACGTCGATCATCACCTGTTCCCAGAAAGCGGTCGACGTTAGGAAAATTCTAAAAAAATTTACATTATATATTCTTTCAACATTCTTTCACTCAATACCTTTTTCAAAATTCTGAAATGTGTTGTCACATCTATTCAGGAGAGTCGGCTTGCCTCTGGAATCATCGAAAAGGTACTTCTTTCTAGAGAAGAAAGAAAATTTTTCTTCAACTAAACAATCTGTTTTGTTGGATGTACATGAAAATTTGGTTGAATTAAACCAATTTTTGTTGATTTAACAAAATATTTGATTGACCTAACCTATTTTTTTGGTTGAATCAGCCAAATACTCCATCTACCAAAATATTTTGTTAAAATCACCAAAAAATTTAGTTGGCTCAACCAAATATTTTGTTGTCCATATAATAACCAAATTCTATATATATATATTTTTTTTTACGAGGGCTGGTGGAAAATGTTCAAAAACACACCGTGGAGGATCCGCACTTCCGGTAGTGCGGGGATCTTAGTCGCATCACTACAATGACCCCGACATATATAATATTCAATTATACCTTGGGTATAATTATACATTATACAAAGTCAACTTTGTCATTATAATAATGCCACCAAGGGACCCACTAAAAACCACCAAATTCCATAGTTGAACAAACAAAAATGTTGTTGATTCAACCAAATCGTTTTCTGAGTGTACCCCTTATTCCGCTGTGCCACAATGTGACTTGCTGGGGGTTGACTTGGCTCAACCCTAGTATGATGTAATTTTCTGTAAGACAACTGGTCTTTGAAGGGACTGAAAAAATAAAAGTAAAGTACTTATTTCTTCATAAAAATGCTATAACTTTCATTTCTTAAGGTGAAATATCTATTTTTCCAAAAAATACTTGAGATCCACCAAAAGAGCGTTAAAATTTCGACCATAACTGTAGTGAACGCAATAGTTTTTACATACTGTCTACTATTACGGAATCTTCCGTAACACTAGCCCTATAATTATTTTGTTAAAAAATACTCGATCCATGAAAGGAACGTCAAAACTCTTATCGAATCACAAAATTTTTACTCCGTCCTTTGGTAAATATTTATTTGAATGGTAAAAAGTTTTCCAATATAAACTGCCACCCAAGTGATTTATGTGTTGAAACTAGCGAATGGGTACTGTTTTTACTTCTCATTCTAATTTTAAATTGTAAGTGGGTACAATTTAGAAAATTTTTTAAGTTTCAAGTCTCCAACCTAGACGCTTTAAATTTAAATCAATTCAGTTAGAAATGCAGTTCTTATTTTTTTTATTATACAGTTCAGAAATTTAAAATTTTTGGATGTTGATTCTTTGACTAATTTTACAGTTTTAATTGCTATAACTGTTCAATTTAAAATCTTTTTAATTTGAGTTACTGGCCCCCTAATTTTTTGTCATTTTGTCATTTTTTGTTATTATCTTCAATTTCATGTCGTCCAATTTTGAGTGGTTATTTTTCATTTGTCTTATTTTCCGAGACTTACATTTTCAATTATTCAATTTCGATCAGGCTTCCAATTCAAAATTAATAAATCTTAAAGAACTTTAGTTCAAAATATAACCATTTTGATTGAGTAAATTTCTAACTTCAACTTCATATCAGCGATTCTCATTAAAATTCTACCGATTCAAAGAGACATACACGGAACAACCGCGGCAAGAGCTGCGACGGCTTTTGGCACGAGCGGTTAGCGTAAAAATAAAGTTTTTTGGAATGTTTGGATGTTTCCAATATATCGGATTATTTTTAGGAAACATCGATGATTTAAAAATAACATTCTTCTATTGTAATATATTAAATATTAATTATAAATATATATTAATATTAAATATATTATAAAATATTATATAATATATGAAAGTCAAGTAACACGAGCATTATTTGCAAGAGTCACCGTGCCCCACACTGACACCATACCCCACTTTCCCCTAATAAATATCGAAATTGTTGAGTTCCAAATTATCAACTCTGGAGTTTTCAATTTTTGATTATTATTAGGGTTAAACTCTGTATTTTTAAATATTAATACTTAGAATGCTTCTATTTAAAGTTGCTCAGTTTCGAATATTTAAATTTAAAATTGCTAATTCTTTCGCATCAAATTTTAAATTCAATCCGACCTAGAAAGATTTGAGTAAGACACACACATTACATTTTAGGATAACTAAGTGATTTAGTTTTTTAACATTAGAAGTATGTACTTTTAAATTATAAATGTTTTTCAAATGTTGCGAGTGAACTGAAAACGATGATTCTTCTTTGAATGTAAATCCAGACAATTTAGAAAATTCAAGTGAATTCAGAAGATTGTTTCATATTCAATATTTGTGGCAGGCGTTTACTTCGGTAGGATGTAAGATTCAAAATAATACAATCAAAGGAAATTCAGAAGAATTGGAAAGAGTTCAAAAGAATTCACAAGAATCTAAGAAGGAAGTATTTAAATAAATTCAAAAAATTCGAAGTACTCACAATATTAAAAAGGAAGTCAATAATATACAAGGAAATTCAAAAGAATTCAAAAGATTACTGAAGATCTCCAAATAATTGCATATAATTAAAAAAATTCAAATAAATTCAAAATATTTCTAGAGAATTCCAAAGCATTGAAGATAATTCAAAGAATTCCAAAGATTACCATTCTTTTCAAGATTTAAAAATCCTATGTACGTCTATTCGTAGAAAACGGAAAGTCGAACAATTTATTTTTCACGACTTTTTTCGATATAGAGAAAATTATCAGAGTTATAGCATTTTCAAACTCCAAAAAACCAAGCAAAACTGAAAATTTAATGCCGAGCAATATAGGATATGTAAACAAGTTAAGAGAAGAAAAACTTTGATTTCTGAAATCCCAACAAATCCCAAAAGGATTATCATAACAACGTTTTGAATTTTCTTGAAAAATTGAAAATTCACATTTTTATCGGACAAAAAATTATCAAAAAACAAAAATTTCTTTTTACGGGCAAACTATACAATATGTGAAAAAAGATGGGGGAGCAGAAAGACAACTTTTCTTGTTGGCCTGATAATGAAAATAAAATTTTGTGTATTTTTGATTCACCTTAGTGTTAGAATATTTGTGTCGAAGATGTTCTGTAAAATTAGGGTGAAAGTGTTTAACAGCCAGACTGATACTCTCTCTTACTACTGGTATCCGCAGTAGAAACATGCCGCTGTTGTCAGCCACCGTCTTACCCAACGTGGTGGCAAAGTAAAATTGAGGACAAAGACGTTAAGGAAGTTAGGAGAGAGAGAAATTCATGTTTTTTTTATTTGATTATTATATTTTCGTTTAATTTTAACACACACTGTTGCTGTACTCTAAAGATATACGAAAAAAGGTATTTAAAAAATAAATAATAGTTGATTGCGAGTATTTTGTCCTGCTTAGAATGAATACATATATCACATTTTCAAACATTATATCACAAAGAAAATTTCTAACTCGACGAGGTTTCGAACCTACATCTATACCTGAAATCTATCGCCTAGCATTCGGTAGCCCTAAGTTAAAAAATTTTTTGTTTTAAAATTTGCATACATGCGTACTTACTTGAAATAAAAAATTTAGTTTCACCGACTAAATCTAAAACGTAACTAAAGTTTTCGATAATTAAAGCTATTTCTATTGAAATTGGAAGTTGAGAAAGCTTCTGAAAAATGGTTTATTCAAAGCGTTCAAACTTGAACTATTTTATTTTAAAGTGAAGTATCTCGAAATTGAATTATGTCAGATCAAAATTTCGAAAATAATTTAAATTCATAATTGAATAATTTAAAATTAGACTTCTGGAAATTCGACGATTTAATATTCAGAGGAATACGATTTCATTATTTCTAATTAAAAGCGTTCAAACTGAATAATAAAAAATTTTCAACTTTTGAAATTGAATGACTTGTAATTTCAAACAATTGATTAACTGATGATTTTAAATTATTTTGTTTAAGATCATTTTAACGAAACGATCAAAATTTGAAAATTTAAATTTAAAAACTGTAGTAAATGTTTCAATGACGTAGATTTTGGAATTCCAGAGTTTTGAATTGTTATTACATGAAAATTATAATATAATGATAAAATTGTTCATACAATTTTATTGTGAGATTAAAAATCAAATTCACCGTATTTTCGCTGTGTAGGATGAAAAATGCCTAATTATATAAACATTTACAATTGAATTATTTTTAAAAAAATTCGAATATAAAGTAATTTTAAGTGGGAAAGATAAAAAATTACAACATTTTTACTATGCAACGTTGGAAATTGAATGAAACCGACTTTCAATCAAAACTGAAAAAAATTGTAATTGCCAATAACTGTGATATTAAAACATTTTCCATATTCATACCCTTTAAAATTTTAAATATTTCAAGTAAATTTAAATCATCTAAAAATAAAATAAAGATTTTCATTCTTGTTTCAAATTTTCAAAATTCAACCATATTCCTTTTTTAATTGCCAAATTGAAGCTTGTAAAAGGAGAAAAATTTCAACAACACGATTTTAACTGTTTGATATAAAATCGTTTGATTCTTAACAGTTGATTTGGAATTATTGTTTAATTCTTGAAATCTTGCAGTCATATATTTTTCAATTCTAAATCATTTATTTTTTTAGTCTTCAACTAAAAATCGTACAATTTTAAGGTATCAATCTAAAAATTAAGAATTTAAAAAAATAATACAGCACAAGATTGCTATGATTCCAATTTTTGAACTTGCTTAAAATAAAAAATTTAGTTTTGCTGACTAAAATTGGAATTTGTGAAAGATTCTAAAAAATGGTATTTTTTCAATTTTTGTACTGAAATTGGACTGCTTGTTTCAAAAATATAATAAAATCAAAAAATAAATTTAGTAAGAACGGCCTGTATTATATTTTTGAAAAAGAAACATTTTTTCACAAATTCCTGCTTTCAAAACGTGGTAAATATATTCTTTTAGAAAATTCGGATCAAATTTAAATAGTGGAATGTAATTATTCTGAAAATACTATGAAAATGTATTTTATACGTTATTCAAATATTTAAAAAATATTCAAAGTGTGATGTCAGATTATGTCACACGCGGCGAGTTACACTCTGTAAACGAGAAAACTGATTTGCTAATTTTAAAGAACTCTATGCAAATTAAAAAAATAATGTTATCATTCATATTGAATACACTGGAATTTTTCTCTGTAATTAGAGGAACTTCTGTAAATTATATATAACGTTCTAAAGTCACATAAGATTTTCTGTAAAATCTAAAAGAAATGTATCCTGTCACTTTTCTGGAAAATAAACCCAGTTTGTTTTCAAAGAAAGGGTAATTAATGCCCACATAGCGCGCACTATATTCTAGTAATTTTAAACAAGCATCGAGAACTGGACATCTGAAATTACTTTTATCTTATCAAAAAAATAGCATATCAAGCTATGTATTAAAAAATTGTAACTTTACTGATTGAAGGTTTAAAAATTAATAAACTTTGGAATAAATATTTACTAATTTTATACTTTTGAGATTATAGAACTATCATTTCAAGGTTTCAAAAATTAAACTATTTCAGAATTGCGCATTCAAAACTATGATTTTAAAGATGATAACAATTATTAAGACGAAGAAACCATTGACCGTTGGAAATTATATGATTTCTAAGTTAAAGCTTCAAAAATAATGAATCCAAATCTAATTGAGCCGTGAAAAATTCAAAAAATTCGAAACCTCGTTCAAATTTGAAGCATTCTTGAATATGGATCGTAAAACTAAATCCTTTAAAATTAATATTTTGAGATTATAAATCATGCGTTCTGAAATTCATCATTCTAATCTAGAGTACAAAAGTAATAACTTTAACATTAATTATATAAAGCATGTCCATGTATGCGGAAAACCAATTGATATAGTTGGGCAATCACAATGAATGCATTTGAAATGATTATACATAATATTTTCCAATCACTCAAATATTAATATATTTTTATAATTTTTCATTATTTTCTAGGAAAACAGAAAAAATGAAAGTTAAAAATCCTGGGGAAGGGGCGACCATCGGTTTCCACGTCTGAGAAATTTACTTCTCATTTCTAACCTCAATTAAAGTTAGCCTCGACATATGATTCGAATTAAACAACAAAAACAATAAATTGTGAAAAATTACAAGTGAAATGTGGAATGCGAAATTATATAAAGTCATCTAGGTAAAGTCTGGCAGAGCCTCCTTAACACTTTTCCCCGTTCAAAATTTTGGTTACAAATAGGAAGTGACGATTTTTATCAAATAAAATAATTTGTACTCTTTTGGTGCTAAATACTCTCAGGTCTTGATGTTATTGATGAGTTTCTTTTTTCTAATGCCAGTGAGTTTCAGTAAATTTTAATTTTTGCATCAAAATAAAGTGGCTATACATATGTTACAAAAACTGGGTTATCAAGCACAATAAAATGTATGTGCTTCAGTTTGTGGACTGAATGACGAAGAAATCCTTATCCTCATTCCTCTGGGCAACTTGATGACATTTTACGATAGTCATTGTTATGAAGCACTGGGAATGAGCAAATGGGGGGAATATTTCACCTATATAAAGGAGTATGAAAGACATCTTAGAATCATTCAACGTTCAACATGACATCCCTGAGAACTGTTACTATTGTCTTTCTAGTGTGCATTATTGCACTTTCTCAGGTGGCCGCTTCTGTCGACCGATTAAACCCGATTATACACGGAAAAAAATAGTTGATCGAAATTTAAGTGACTATCTATGAATCTTGGATATAGATATTTGTTACTAGTGTTATAAAAAATAAGATACATTTTTATACATTTCCAGTGACTTACATTAAATATCAGCAGACAAGTGAACACAATATTTTTATAATTTACATATTTTTATATATAAAGGGATTTGCAGTCGAATTGAAGTAATTTCCAATGGATAATAATAATGAATTGATTATTTCTGCAGGTCAGAAGGGTCTCCTTTACTTAGAAAACGATTTAGTGGAATCAAAAAAAATGGTGTTGTTTCAACCATGGAATATGGTTATTATATAGACAGCAACATATTCGCTTGATCCAACTAAATCTTTTGGTTATTTTTACCAAATTTTTTGGTAGATGAGCATTTCGTTGATTCTACAAAAAAATGTTGTTGGGTCAATGAAATATTTGTTTGAATCAACCAAAATGTGTTCAATTCAACCAAGTTTTCATGTATATGCAAGAAATCAGTTCATTTGGTTCCAGAAACAAATTTTCTAAGTGTTTGGATGTCAGATGTTTAAAATGTTATATTTCAAAATTGGATGTCCCAGTTGTCGTTAAACAATAATATAAGGAAAAAATAAACAATGTAATTTTCTTCAAATAAATGTACAGTTGTATAATCGAGTGAATTTCAAATGGGTAAATTTAAAAATCTATACACTGTAACAAAAAATATAATGTTATTATGGTTTAGTATACTCCTTAGAATAATATTCTAAAAAAGTGTGTCCTTTCATTATTCTAATATCCTACTGTACTTTGCAAAATTGTAAAAGAAGAATTCTTTTCTTGTTTTCTAGAATAAATGGCACCTTCATCGTAAAACATCTCACAATTTGAATCAATACAAGCTGTTGAACTGCAACCGGGCAACCACAACATAAATCTACAACTCTTCTTTCTCACTGTACTTTTTAATACCATGATTGTTAATTATTAATTATTTATCATTAAAAAATGATGTACATGTGAGTAATAAAAAAATACCTACACGATTCATTTTTCCTTTATAAATCTTCATTGAAACTATAATTAATTGGAAGTAATTATAAGACCGATAGAAAAAGGTTGACGGGACAGCGCACTTAGGACAAATAGAGGTAGAAAATACATTGAATATCCATAAGATTAATGTTTCTTTTACCTCTTTGGCATGTCATTGTGATAACGCTCTGGGAATAAGCATATACACAAGAACTCCAATATAAGGCCAACTGATTTAGTTCTTCCTAGAACTGCTGGCCCATGCCGCACTATACATCCAACGACGAATTTAGTGCCACGGCCACTGCGAGGCTACCCCCGAAACTGGCCTTATATTGGAGTTCTTGTGTATATGCTTGTGCCATACGAAAGACATCTAAAAATCATTCAACGTTCAACATGGCGTCCCTAAGAACTGTTACTGGTAAACAAAAATTGGCATTGAATTGATATAGCGGTAGTATGTATATAGTGAATATGTAGCTCAGATATAGATAAAGTATAATAATAATATTGCCAAACGTGCAGAAATGTATATGTGGACCTGGTAAGGCACTGACCAGTTGTGTGTGTGTGTGTTATAAAGTGTGTTAAAGTGCCTATACATATATGATACAAAAACTGGGTTATCAAGCACAATAAAATGTATAGTGTGTATATCCGTTAATTACTAGGGCACTGTTAAAACACGTTTTCGTAGAAAATTTTAAAGAATCGTTCATGTAAGGGAAAAAATTACACCTAAAATAGTTTAGTTTAATATATACGAGGGTAATCCCCTTTGAGAGAGTGAAGAAGCTATGGTGATGCATAATATTTGGAAATGCGGTTTTTTTATAGTAAAACTGTTTTCTGCAACATAATGCAAAGTTGGTGCAAGAATATGAAAGATTCCTTGGTTTGAGACGAATCGATTGTCCTGTAATATTAATACATTTTATTAAATAGTAGGGAAGCTATGGTAATTTACATATTTTCTAAATCGATTTTTATAGTAAAAATTTTCTCATTCTCATAATTTAAAGTTGATGCGAGAATAGAAAAGTTGTTTTGCTTCAAGACGAATCGATTGACCTATAACATTGATACATTTCATTGAAGAGTAAGGAAGCTATGGTTATGCATAATATTTGAAAACACGGTTTTTCATAGTAAAACTTTTTTCACCAACCTAATTCAAAATTTATGCAAGAACGAAAAAGATTAGTTGATTCGAGGCAAATCGATTGTTCCATAATACTAACACACTCTATGGTAGATTAAGGAAGTGATGGTCATTTATAATATTTGAATCATATGTTTCAAACAGAAAAACTTTTTTCATCGACATCATTCAAAATTGACGCATGCATAGAGAAGACTTTTTTATAAAAAATTTTCAAATAGAATAATTCTGACTGTGAATTCTCTTTTGTTAAAGCTCCTTCGGCTTTAACGAACAAATTCTCATCACGTGTCTCGTGCTTCGCATTCGATTTTATCCGAATTGCGAACTCTTCTACATTAGGTTCAATACATACATTAAATGTATATTACATTTATTTATGTACCTCGGTCTGGGATTGCTTATTCAGATATTGCAATATAAAGTGCAAATTTTATTCATAATGATTACTTTAATATTTGTTTCTCATTTTACAGTCAATTTTATCCTCAACCACCCTGAAAAATGTATCATTTCAATAAATTTATATTATTAAAATTCATATTATGCATTGGTAATGAAACAAACGTATTTGCATTGTTTTGTTTTTACAATTTAAAAAAGTGCGCATCCCGTTAAAAAAAACAATTTTGATATTAAACATTTTATTGCAACTTGCATCGTTTTTCCATATATTTAATTTGTTTATTTTTAACGTTATTTTTTACGATTTGAACCAAAAATAGCATAAAGTGGTATAGCAATATTGTAGGGTGTTCAAAAAGCAACGTTTTTCTTCTCGTGGCTTCTTTTCATATCGTGCGTTTTTTGGCTAAAAATGTTAATTTTCGTTTCCTTTTTGGAATTTTGGAAATGCTATAACTCCGGTAATTTTTTTTTTATCAAAAAAAGTAATTGGGGTGAATTGTTCGTCTTTATGAGTACTACTAATAACCGTACATAGAAATTATGAAGCTTGAAAATAAGTAGTCTAAAAAATTTTCAAAATTTGCTCACTTTTTAAATTTGTATTCAAAATCGGCTGTATAAAACGCCAATCCAATCTGTTGATTTGTTCGAAAGTTATCGTGCTAACAAACTAAAAATCTACAGAAAGACAGACAAACAGACAGACACATTCGTAAAAACCTGTTTTCAGGATTCAGGGGGTCTCAAAACGTGGACATTTGACAAAAAGGGGGGCAGGGGTCAAATTTTACACAAATGTAATACCTTGTCTGATCAGAATGTAAAAATTAGATTATATTAGTAAATGAAAATCGTCTTAAGGAATATTTTACATTAAATCAATAATTTATTTCTTTATGTGAGTCTTCTCCCCATATATTTGAAAGATTCTTTTGGAAGAAGATATAACAATGGAACAAACGAAGTATACATATGGAGCAGCATAACAACAAAATTCAACAACTTCTAATTTAATTCTTACCTGGTCAAGATCAATTAACATCAATTAATCATAAAGCACTGTTGAAAGAAGATACAACAATTGAACAAAAAAACTATACAGATGGATCAGTAAACCAAATAAATCCAACATCTAATTAAATTCTTACCCACCTAATATAAAATAACATCAGTTGATTTTAAAAGAAACCTTGGTCTATGATTCTTGAATAAATAAATTCTCGCCAGTAATAAATAATGAACGATAAAAAAAGGAGTAAATAATAATTAATGTGATTGTGAAACACATTATGTGTTTTAAATTCTCCAACGCGTTAATGATAGGGTATTTAGATAGGAAACGTAACCAACCCTGTATTTAAAGCCTTAAATTGCCGTTAATTACTATCCTGTGAGGGACATCGTAGAAGGGCAAATTCCCAACGATTTTATTATTTTCTAGACAAAATCAGTCAATCAAACGTTGACTCTTGTGTCATGAAGTACAGTCTGATAGGTTATAAGCTCTAGAATTGTATTAGCTGCATTAAAAATGGACAAAAAAATTATGTTGTGGTTCAAAAGGAAAAAGAATCAGAAAAAGGAAGTAAAACCTTTGTTTGCTTATCGGTTATTGAAATACGTTGGTTTACTGGTGTTGATATGGCCTCTGGATAAAAACGTGAAGTGGTCTTATCGCATTTTCTACGAAACGTGCTGGTGGATATTCATGATGAATGATATTTTTCTCTTTCTCGGTATTCTGATTGGACTCTATCGTTCTTTTGACAGTAATTCTATATTTACGACAGTAATTTTTAATTTAATTGAACTCACCGTCATTTGTGAGAATATATTCACAGTAGTCGGCTTCAAAGTTCGAGGCTCAAAAATCAAGGTTTATAAATTTACTATTTCTCTAGAATTTAATATTCCGGGTAGTGGAAACCTCCCTACAATGGCTAATGCATCTGACAGTGGATAATCATCAATTAAGAGCACAAATAATAGAAAAAAAATTAATTTTCAATTTTAATTTATGAACACGTATAGTGTCTCAATAATTACTTAAATTAAATTGATTATTTTACATATATTATTATTTTTAATTAATGGTTATCTTCTGTTGGTTTAATTATTCACTATAGGGAGGTTTTCCCTATAATTTAAATTTCGTTAAAGTATATGTTTTTTGCAGAAATTGATTTCGATTCTTGAAGACACTGTGAACAATGTGAAGGGGAAGGAGGAAATTTTACTTAGAGAATACATAAGACAATCTAATCTGGTAATTCATTTGCGTTGGACAATTTACCACATTCTGTTTGGTCTTTATATTTATTTACATTTATTCGAACCACACCTTATTCTTCCAAAAGAAGTTTGGCACCCTTTTTCGATTGATCCAGTCAGTAAACACCGTATAGTACTCATGCAACAGACAATATATATTTTTCACACTGGAGCATTAAATATTGCTGACGGTGTAGTCTGCATGTCATTGAATGTTGCCACTGTCAAATTGCAAGTTCTTTCTGAAGAAATGGCAAAAGTAACTACTTATGCTGAACTTAAACAATGCATACGAGATCATCAGAACATTATATGGTGGGTAGATATTTACTTTTTATTTATTATTCATTTTTTACATTCTCATTCTATAATGAGGAGGTATTATATTTGTGTAAAATTCCCCCACCCCTTCTCGTTTTTGTCAAATATCCACGTTTTGAGACCCCCTGAACCCAAAAAACAGGTTTTTGCAAAATGTTTATCTGTCTGTTAGTCTGTAGATTTTTAGTTTGTTAGCACGATAACTTTCAAAAGAATTAACGTATTGGATTGAGCAAGTTCGTTAGCCGGCCATTCTGCAAAAAAATTCAAAAATTGAGCACATTTCGAAATGTTTTGAGAACACTTTTGTTTAATATTTAAACATTCTATGGGCGGATATTATTAGTACTCAAAAAGGCGAACAAAATATTTCCATAATTCTTTTTTGATATAAGAAAAATTACCGAAGTTATAGCAGTTAAAAAATTCCAAAAAACAAACGAAAATGAACATTTTAAGTCAAACACCGCACGATATTAAAAAAAGTAAAGAAAAGAAATTTTTTTAATATCCTACAATATTGTCATGAGACTTTTTTTAGTTTTCTTGAAAAATCGAAAATTCAAATTTTTATCGCACAAAAAATAATGAAAAATCAAAAATTCCATTTTGCGGTCAAACTATACAAGATAAAAAGAAGAGATGAATTGACAAAAATTGTACACTCAAAAAAGATCTACATATATGTTATTAATCACTTCTTGATGGGACGCGTAGTTTTTTTATTTGTAAAAAACTGATTTAAGAATAAAATAAATTTTTGGACAAACGACACAAACCACGAAAAAAATTAATAGACCAAAATTGTTCACTCAGAAAAGAGCTATAAGTTTTTAATCAATCATTTTTTGATAGGATGCGTAATTTCTGTTTTAATTGTGAAAAATAACATTAATTATAAAAAAAAAATTATGGAAAAACGACGCAAGGTACGAAAGAAGATGAATAGACAAAAGGTGTTCAACCAAAGAAGATCTACAAATTTGTTATGAACTTTTGTTATAAAAATACATTTGAAATAAAAAAAATTAACTTTTTGGAAAAACGACACACGCTACAATAACATTCTATCTAACAAAATTTTTCGCCTAAATTACATTTAGTAATTTTCTTAAAACAACTTTACGCTAGGATGCATATTTTTGGTTCAAATCATACAAGATAACATTGAACATAAGAAAATTAAATTGATAGAAAATCGACGCAAGTTGCAATAAAATGCATAATAACAAAATTGTTTTTTTTTCATAGGATGCGTACTTTTTTTAATTATAAAAACAAGACAATATGGACTTTATGTTGCAATATCTAAATAACAAATCACAGGCCGACGTACAGAAATAAATGTAATGTATATCTCAAGTTAAAAAAAACACCCAGTATACTAATCTATAGTATGAAAACGCTATGCAATATCAGACTGCAAACTTTTTCCCCTATTCTCCTCTTTTTCCCCTATTTTCAAAAATCTTCCCCTTTCTCTTGTTTTCCCCCTTAAATGTGGATTGAAATAATAAAATCCGTTAAGGAAATCCAGATATTTTTTATGGAAAGTCAATTCTTTTTTTTTTTTTAATGTCTACTACATATTATATTTTTGGTCCAGAATTATTAATTTTTCTCAGATAAAAAAATGTATTATTTTGTTGGAAATTTAATTATTTCATAAAAGATTCAACTATTTTATTGAAAATTAAATGATTTTATTTAACAGTCATATTTTTTATTTGAAAATTCAACTATTTTGTTGAATAGTCGTCTTTTTGGACAGAAAATTCATCTTTTTTGATAGAAAAGTCATCTTCTTTTGTTGAAAATGAACTTTTTTGTTGAAAATTCACATTTTTTCTGGTGAAAATGTCATCTTTTTGTTAAAATGTTACAAATAAGGACCAATTATTAATTTTAATAATCTGTTTTGGATGAAAATTCTTCTATTTTATTAAAAATGTATCTCTTTTGGTAGAAGTGATTCATGATTCAACTATTTCGTTAAATATTCGTCTTTTTTGGTTGAAATATTAACTGTTACGTTTTTCATCGAGAATTCGTCTTTTTTGGGCGGAAATTCAACAACTTGGTTGAACCATAAATTGCTTTGTACTCTGTTAAAAACTCATAATTTTTGTGGAAAATTCATCTCTTTGCTTAAAAATTCAACTATTTTGTTGAAAATTCTTCCTGTTTTGTTTGAAAATGAATGGCTCTCACCCAAAATGTTACTATTCCATTTTTGGTTGAAAGCTCATCTTTTTGGTTAAAAATACATCTATTTTGTTGAAATTGCAGTATTTTTACTTACAACCTAAATTAATTTTGATTAAAAGAATTCATCTCCCTATTTTCGTGAAAAATCCCCCTATTTATCTTCTTTTGAGAACATTTCTATGAAGCCTGCAATATTACAAATTAAATTATTTAAATTTATAATTTTCTGTTTTTCTAGTTCCTATTGTGAAGCATCGAAATATAAATAAGGCAGTTAAATGTAAAAGGTTTATTTAGCTTCTAAAAATTGTTGCAATTCTTTTTGTGTGAACAGTAGTCACTTTCAGTCACTTTTTAAATTAAATTAGTCACTGTTTTCCCCTTTTTTCATGTACATTAGACTATCGCAGCCCTGATTATAGATACTAGCATGGTTTCGAGATTATAATAATAATGTATTTCTATTTAGGTACGTTAGCGAGATTAATACTACCATGCGTTTCATCATACTGAAAGCGATCATTGCTACTGCATTTTATCTAATTTACGGATTTCTGCAAATCGTTCATGTAAGGGGAAAAATCACACCTAAAATAGTTTAGTTTGATATATACGAGGTCTGTGCGGAAAGTATCCGACCTTGTGGTGTACCAGGAGATTCTGTTTTATTTCCTCTACGTCTGGAAATTGTTCTCCTTTTAGAGGGCATTTCAATTTGGAAAACAGCCAGAAATCACTGGGAGCCATGTCAGGACTGTATGGGGCCTGCCGAAAATTTGCAAAGTGTTTATGCAATTTCTGGCGTTTTGCCAGAAATTCCTGAATAAGCTGCGATGGATGAACAGGTGTGTTGTCGTGGTAAAGAACCCTATCGCCACTTTTCCATAAATCGGACCAAATCTTGACTTTCCATTAACTAACACTCGCAATCTTTCCACATTATGTGGCTGCCAGAGCGAGGGAGCATGAATGGCCAAGTTTTTGGCAAAATTTAATTCGCACTCTTTGGTATGTTCCATCATCCTGAAATGCGAAGCGTACGTGGTTAGAGGTTTGCGCAATTGCGTTCACAATTTGACTAAAGATTCACAGGACCATGTCCGGACAGACCTCGTATGCATATATCCTATCTTTAAAAAATAATATGAGTACAACAAATTTGTTGAATTGTTTAGTGAAATTTAATTGGAAATTTTTTTTAGGTACGTGAAACACTTAATGTTTCATTGATGCTCCAGTTTATGACATTAGCATGTTTGGCAAACTACAGAGTGTACTATACAGCTTCATGTGCCGATGATCTAAAGTCAGAGGTATAAATTACAAATTTCTTAAAGTACATGATAGTAGTATCAAATTGTCCTTATTTTTAAATATAAAAATTATAATTTAAAAATGTTTTAACTACCAAAATGTTTATCATTTCAGGGCGAACGTTTAAGATTTTCATTAAAATGGAGAGGAAAATCACAACAAATGTCTAGATCAATGTGTATAATTATTCAAAGATGCCAAAAACCTCTTTGCCTGTCCGTCAGTGGTATTATGCCTAAATTTGCCTTGAAATATTACGGAAAAGTAAGCCAATTTGTTACCATTTAAATTATCTTCATGCATAATTGTTAATTAATCATTATATTAATTATATATCAATTTGAAAACTTTTTTCAGTTCTCCTACTTCACCTTCTCGTACTTTTTGACTCTGAAAGCGGTACTGGAGTCGAGAATTAGATTTTAAGACGTATTTTATGCAAATATTGTTTTGATGTTTATGTAATATAAACCTAAAAAGACATGCGTATGTTGCTCTACGAAATTTGAATTTTGTCAAACTATACCTGAGTGCCTGAACGATAAATTTCGAGAATAGATTAACCTCAGAAAAATTAATTCACAAAAAGAACACCAGTGAGTTAATGTTCAATTATTGAGAAGTAGTTGAATGGTGAAATATTGTAAATAAAACGATAAATAAAAACTGAATTTTACATATCCTATTTCAAAATTGATTTCTCCCTTTCTCTATTTAGTCCAGCCATCTGGTAGTTTTGTTCCGTAATAACTGACAGAAGAAATGTTTTTAATGAGAAAGTTTCGTTGAGGTGTCCCTTTTAACATATCAAAAACTCTAGAACAGATCAGTTGCCAAACCGGGTTTTTTTTTCGAAAACAGTTCCAAAATTTAGTTTTGCGTGGACTGATAATTCCCATTTCATTTTAGAGCAAAATGTCCAACAGAAAAAAGAAAGAGGACAAAATTATAAGAAAATTTGTTGAAAAAAATAATCCACTATCTTCTATAGGTTTCGATTTAGGATGTATTGAAAAAACCCCACTTTTTTGGATTTTCAACGAAAAATCACTAGTTTTCAAAACAAACTGTGTACCTTTGCACCTAATTACTATACGGAAAAGTGTTCCACAGGTGAATGAAAGTAGACTCAATTTGCTGTAATTTCAAAAAAAGAACAATGTCCTACCTATAATAGGTCATAAGTTATGACCCCTCAAAGCTAGCCATTTTTGCCTGTTTTTACGGGCAAAAAAGTGGAGTACAGATTTTCCAAAATAAATCAAGTCAGATTTAGTTTACATTGGCTATGCTAGAGGATGAAATAGAGTCTATAAAATTCTGCATAGATCTTAAAAAAAGAAAGTCTTTTGGACCTATTATTTTGGGAACTGCAAGGTTTCAAAAATTTCATTTTTTGTTTAATTTTTGACTAAAAACGCGAAAGTTGTGTTTTTTCAAAATACCTCGTTTCCCGTGCATCCTACGGCAAAGTTTATATTAAATAAATGAAAGTGGAGTCAATTTGGCATAATTTGAAAAAAAACTGTCCTAGCCCTGATAGGTCACGAGGTATGACCTTGGAAAGTGCACTCTTCCGGCATAGAGGCACCTGAGCGTACTGTAAGGTAGAATTACGCTCATATTTCGAAGTTTTTGTCCCAAGTAAGTATATACATTTCATTTGTCATATATAAAAGGTATTTTGCGATTGGTAAATAAATAATTGTTTATAACAAAAGCTTGCTATCGCCACTTTTGATTACATTTTTGCCTTTTTTTAGTACTTTCGTGGCAAAAAAGTGATTCTAATTGATTGAAAATGTGTGATATGTTTTTTTATCAATGAACAAATATTTTTTATTAATAATTGTTTATAACAAAATCTTGCCATAGCCACTTTTGAGTACTTTTCTGACAAAAAAGTAATTATATTTGATTTAAAATGTGATATATATTTTTCATCAATAAATAAATAGTTTTTCAATAATTTTTTTTTAACAATATCTTTCAATGAATTTCTAATCAAATACAATTACTTTTTTGTTAGAAAAGTACTCAAAAGTGGCCATGGAAGAATTTTTTCATAAACAATTATTAATAAAAAATATTTGTTCATTGCTAAAAAAACATATCACACATTTTCAATCAATTAGAATCACTTTTTTGCCACGAAAGTACTCAAAAAAGGCAAAAATGTAATCAAAAGTGGCAATAGCAACACAGAAAAAACTAAGAATAAAATTTGTTGCAGGAAATTTTTTAGAGCGATAAAGTTTTGTTCAGCCAACTTCGCGTTTTTCATAATACATGTGTTTGTCATGGAAAAACAAAAGAAAGTTTAGCCGATTTTTGTGTAAAGTTTATCCCGTGAAGTTAATTTTTGTTGCAGAGAATCTTTCGTCGGAAATCGATGTAAAGTTTATCTTCCATTTTTTCTGTGAAGCTTTTGTTATAAACAATTATTTATTTATCAATCGCAAAATAACTCTTATACATGACTCTTATACGTGCTACTTTTCCAAGGATTCTTTTATTTTTATTAACAAACATATTTTCCACGACACAGCAGTCGTATATATTCAAATACTTGCAATAATTACTATTATTATGCGAAAAACTGTTAATCTCGCTAATAATCTCTTTACAAAAAAATTCATCAATATATATTACAAAATTAATCCGACTCAATCCGGTTCAATCCGAACCAAGTTTTCAATCCAAATAAATCCGAACTCGGATTGATCTTTTAATATATAGAAAAAGGATTTTAAATCCTCTCGTTTACACAATAATATGTTGCAACATTTGAAGTTTTACGAAATAACTTTGAACTATTTATAGTTTGATAAATGCAGATAATCAATACATTGCTGACGCTTTATACAATGAGAACAAATTCTGTTAGATGCAAGAGAATACAAATTTTTACATAGTTACGAATCCTGGAAGGACAAACAAATTAATCCTCACAAAACTTTTATTTGCTTTGGAAGTATAATTATTTGGAACTCATGTACGATGTTATGTGGTGATGATTAACTAGCTTATGGAGTACAATATGTTTACGGAGTAACGTTTTAATTAAATTCCTCCTGCTTTCTCTTGTTTAATATTAAAAACATTTACATTGTTCAAAAAAATGATCTGAGAGGGCGCCTGCATGCCCCCGTCTGATAGAGTGGGCGCCGGCGGGGTTTTCCGCATCCCAACGTATGGCCAGTCCGCCACTGATTACAACTGTGCACCAAGCAACTGTGCACAAGCCCATCTGTGCACGTCGGTGACCAGTGGTACACATGTGCACGTTTTTGGCCACAAACTGTGCACCAGCCATCTGTGCATGTCTACATTTTGACGTGCACAGTTGGCAGTCTCCTATATATGCACGCTAACTGTTGCTAGGGTACGTCGAGGGCCAGTGGTACAACTGTGCACGTGCACAGGTGGTACCCTAGCAACAGTTCACGTGCACAGTTGGGAGACTCCCAACTGTGCACGTTCAAATTAATATGATGAGATTTTCAACCGAGAAGTCCACGTGGCATGACATGGCATAACATGACATGACATGACATGTGTCATGTCATGTCATCTGATGTCTCATGTCGTCATTTCATGTCATGACATGACATGCCACATTTCATATCATCTGATGTGTCATCATGTCATGTCGAGTCTTCGTTTTTCAAAAAACTCCAACTGTTTTCTTTAAACCTCTATAACTTTTGACCTGATTGAGATATTTTTTTTATTTTAATAGCGTTCATCCTCTGGTTTCGGAATCCGCCGGAAAATTGAAAAAGGTTTAAAATTAGGAAAATAATGATGAACGTTCAGTGCACGTTCATCATTATTTTCGTGCACAGTTGGGAGCCTCCCATCTGCGCACGTGGACTTTTGTGTTGACAAACGAACATCAGATGACATGACATGTGCCATTTCATGTGTCGTGTCATGTCATGTTATGCCATGTCATGACACGTGGACTTCTCGCTTGAAAATCTCATCGTATTAATTTGAACGTGCACAGTTGGGAGTCTCCCATCTGTGCACGTGAACTGTTGCTAGGGTACCATCTGTCCACGTCTAAATTTCGACGTGCACAGTTGGGTGTCTCCCATCTATGCACGTGCACAGTTGGGAGTGTCACATATGTGCACGTGCACAGTTCTGCCGCTGACCAACAACGTGCACAGTTGGGCAAGTGGACAGTTGATCCTTGCACAGTTGTACCCCTCGCAAATTGAGACGTGCACAGTTGGGAGTGTACCGTCCGTATCACTTGGACAACTGTGCATGTCGAAATTTTGACGTGCACAGATAGGCTCCTGTGGACTTGAACGTGCAGATATGTCACTTTCTTAACTGTGCACGTGCCCAGATGTGACTTGTCCAGCTGTGCACGTGCACAGATGCCCCTTGCCCAACTATGCACGTGCACAAATGTCCCTTGCTCAACTGCGCACTTGCGCAGATGGAACTTACCTAATTGTGCACGTTTATGCCCTTACGTAAGGGTTTATACGAGGGTGGCCCTTTATATCTACGTATAATGAATTTTTAACAGTTGAAACAATTTTAAAACTTCAAAATATGTTTATAGATTGTTCAAGAATGGGAAATGTAGGGACTGTTGCGTGACCTGAGCATTGCTTGTGGCCACGTCCCGTGCTAAACTTAAATGATTAGTCCAGTACTAGGTTCGACGCATTCAAGAGTTTAACTTGCATAAAAACAACTAAAACCTTGATAATTCTCTCTCTTTTTATCATTTCACACAAAATAGCATAATTTCAGGCACTTTTTCGAACATAAATTCATAGTTGGTTCCTAACAAAAAAAAACTTTAAGCAATACTCCAAAGGTAAGTTTCAAAAACGTGAACGACTAGACTCACTGTCGAGGAATGCATAGAGATCCAGGGATTCATACGAATTCGAGAGATTCATGTAATTCTAAAAATTTATAAAATTCAAGAAATTCAGATAATTTGAGGAACTCTGAGAATCACTTGAATTCAGAGATTTGAAGGGATTCAGATAGAATTCAAAGTTCTCAGTAAATTGAAGGCATTCAGCGAATCCAAGAAATTCAACGAAATCAAGGAATTCAGGGAATTCAGAGAATTCAAGGAATTCGGAGAACTTAAGGTATTCGGAAAATTTAAGGAATTCAGAGAATTCAAGGAATTCAGAGAATTCAGAGAATTCGAAGAATTCAAGGAATTCAGAGGGTTCAGAGAATTTAACGAATTCAAGGAATTCAGAGGGTTCAGAGAATTTAACGAATTCAATGAATTCAGGAAATTCAGAGAATTCAAGGCATTCAAGGAATTCAGACATTCAGAGAATTTAAGTAATTCAGAGAGTTCAAGGAATTCAGAGAATTCTGTGAATTAAAAGAATTTAAGGAATTCAGAGAATTCAAGGGATTCAGAGGAAGCGAGGAATTTAGCGAATTAAAGGCATTCGGCTTATTCAAGGAATTCAGAGAGTTCAGAGAATTTAACGAATTCAATGAATTCAGGAAATTCAGAGAATGCAGGGAATTCAATGCATTCAAGGAATTCAGAGAATACAAGGAATTCAGAGAATTCAAGAAATTCAGGGAATTCACAGAATTCAACGAATTTGGCGAGTTCGGGTAATTCAGAGAATTCAGGGAATTCGGGGAATTCAGAGAGTTCAAGGAATTCAGAGAAAGCAAGGCATTCAGCGAATTCAAGAAATTCAATGAACTCAAGAAATTCAGAAAATTCCAAGAATTCAGGGAATTCAGAAAATTCAGAGAATTCAAGGAATTCAGAAAATTCAAAGAATTCAAGGAATTCAAAGAATTCAAGGAATTCAGAGAAAGCAAGGCATTCAGGAAATTGAAGGAATTCAACGAACTCAAGGAATTCATGTAATGCAGAGAATTCAACGAATGTGGCGAATTCAAGGAATTCATAGAATTCAAGGAATTCATGGAATTCAAGGCATTCAGGGAATTCAGGGAATTCAGGGAATTCAGGGAATTCATAGAATTCAAGGAATTCAGAGAGTTCAATGAATTCAGAGAAATCAAGACATTCAGCAAATTGAAGGCATTCAGCGAATTCAAGGAATTCAATGTATTCAACAAATTCAGGGAATTCAGAGAATTCAAAGAATTCAGGGAATTCAGAAAATTCAGAAAATTCAGAGAATTCAAAGGATTCAAGGAATTCAAAGAATTCAAGGAATTCAGAGAATTTACGTAATTTAGAGAGTTCAAGGAATTCAGAGAATTCCTTGAATTAAAAGAATTTAAGTAATTCAAGGGATTCAGAGAAAGCAAGGCATTCAGCAAATTGAAGGCATTCAGCAAATTCAAGGAATTCAGAGAATTCAACGAATTTGGTGAATTCAGGGAATTCAGAGAATTCAAGGCATTCAGGGAATTCAGAGAATTCAACGAATTTGGCGAGTTCGGGGAATTCAGAGAATTGAGAGAATTTAAGTAATTCAGAGAGTTCAAGGAATTAAGAGAAAGCAAGGCATTCAGCAAATTGAAGGCATTCAGCGAATTCAAGGAATTCAATGAACTCAAAAAATTCAAGGGATTCATAGAATTCAAGGGATTCAGAAAATGTATGGCATTCAGCGAATTTAAGGAATTCAACGAATTCAAGGAAGTCAAGGAATTCAAGGAATTCAGGGAATTACGAGAATTTAAGTAATTTAGAGAGATCAAGGAATTCTCTGAATTCCTTGAACTCTTTCAAAGAATTTAAGGAAATCAGAGAATTCAAGGGATTAGGAAAATTTAAGGAATTCAGATAATTACAGGCATTCCAAGAATTTTATGAATGCAAAGAATTCAAAATCCTGAGAATTTACAGAATGGTTTCAATTCCTGGAATTCTCATAATAACTTTAATTCTCTGAATCCTTCGAATCCTCGATATTTCTTTAATTCTATGAATTTCTTGAATTTGCTGAATTCCTTGAATTCTCTGAATCCCTTGAATTCTCTGTATTCCTTGAATTCTCTGTATCGCAGTAAATTCCCAAGATATTATTTATCTGAAGTTGGATAAAAACGCTGCAAACAATTGAAAACTACAATTATCTGACGACAGGTAATTTTTATCTGCCTCGTGATACAAATTATCTGCCTTCGGATAATCTTAGATTTCAATTTTTTGCAGCGTTTTTATCCAACTTTAGATAAATAATATCTCGGGGATTTACTGTGATTCCTTTAATTCTATGAATTTTTCGAATTACATGGATTCCCCGAATTCTACGAATTCATGGAAATCTTTGAATTCCTTGAATTCTATGAATTCGTCGAAAGTGAGAGTGTGTGAAGTGAAATTGAGTAGGGTCGGCCTAGTCTTTCCCGTTTTCGCGTCGGCCTCAGGTTCACAGGATTTTCAAAATTTTGCACCTGTCCAACTTCTTCCTCCCATTTGTTCTTTTTATGCGCTTCGAACGACCCCTGAAAATCAATTAATTTTGAAACAAAAAAAATACGTGCAACAATTACGTGCAAAAATTGAAAAGTTAAATTATCAGATAAAAAATTGAATTTTCAAGCAAATTGTTCCATTTTCAACGAAAGAAATGAATTTTGAACTAAAGAGATGAATTTTTAACCAAAAATGGAACAGTTGAATTTTCACTTAAAAAAATTATTTTCAACCAAAGAAAATAGAATTTTTGACAAAATAGTTAAAAATTCAACCCAAGAAATGAATTCACAAGCAAAAGGAATAATATTCATTTAAAAAGACGAGTTTGAAACAACATATGAATTTTTGACCAAAAAAAGATGAATTTTTAATCAAATAATTTTCTACCAAAAAGACGTATTTTTAACCAACAAAAATTAATTTGCAACAAAAAACGACTGTTTGAAGAAATAGTTACATTTTCAACAGAAAATGGCATAGTTAAAAATATTATTCTTCAAAAAAAAATTTAATCAAGCACAGTAAAATTTTTAGCCATTTTCAAACAAGAAAAATAATATTCTACCAAAAAAAACGACTTTTTCAGTTTGACAAAAAAATCAAGAAAATTGGTATGTTTTAAACTATTTTTGAACCTTTCAAACCAAAAAAAGGAGCTTCAACATAATAATTAAATTTTCAACAAAAAAATTAATTTTCAACCGATAAGATGAATTTTCAAACAAGAAGAATAATTGCAGATCTAATGCTTTCACGATGATTCATTATAATAAATTAAAAATGTAAAGCTTCTTCGGGTTTCAATCGTGTGTGAAACTAAGAATCTTGCCGACGTTTCGTGAACATTGCAGTTCACTTCTTCAGGGCTGACCTGAAAGGTCACCTGAGCCGTTTCTCCCCTAATCTTGTAAGTCTCTCATTTACCTATGTTCTATTAATGTTTCACTAAACTATCTAACTGTAATTCCTAATTAGAACTAATTTAGAAATACCCTAATCACCGAACGTAATATTCCCAATTAACATCTTGGAACATAGGCCAAGTGAAAGAGATATCTAAAAGTTTTAAAAAGATTCAAAAATAATGAAAAACTTCTAAATATTTCATTTTTTTCAAATGCATATTTCTGACGATTTTGAAAAAAGTTTTTAAAAAATTTTGAAAGGTTTAAAGAGAATGAAACAATTTACTGCTTTATTTATAATGTGTCCTCTAAGGGTTTAAATGACTTCCATTTCTTACAATACTTCCGTCTACTTATTTCATAAAATCCATTCCATACTATTTACAGTTATTTACACATATTTACACAAAATCTTATATCTAGATCCTTATTTCTTTTTTTGACGATAGCGCAATTTGGGATGTGTTAGCGATCGAAAGCGAGAGTGCAAGAGAGAAAAATAAAGAGACAGAGAGAGAGAGAGCGCAATAACGCAAACGCATCCTAATCTACTTACAGATTTTTACGCTTCTAATTTAAGCGACTTCCGGTTCCTTTTTCTTACACTTCTTTTGTACCTCCATTTTGCCATTTTTTTGCATCCATTCTTTCATTCTTTCTCATTCGCTCCCCTAGCACCCTCTAAAGACTAAATCCTTCATCCACTCTTCCCTTAAACCATCCTCCCCTAGAATCTTTACCACATTCTCTTGCCAGCTTCCTTTATCTTCCATTCCTCTCCTACATCCTTCCCATACATGCTCAAATTGAAACATTTTACTCATGATTCCCAATACATTTTTCAATGATTTTTCATTTTGAAAAGTTAACTTAAAGAGAAAATTACCATTTTTTTAGACATTTCAAAAGATTTCTAAAGTTGTTGAGATTTCCAAAAGAAGAAGCATTTGAAGAATTATTATCAAAGGTTTCAAGAGACTAACAAAATTTTCTCAAGATTCTTGGGAAAATTTCAAATGATTTTTAATTTGAAAAACTAATTAAAGAGAGAATTAAGAAAGATTCTAAAACATTTCAAATTATTTCCTAAAATTTTTAAAAAGAGTGTTGAAGATTTTAAAGCAAAATTTTTCAATTTTTGCAAAATTATAGAATTTTAAAATAAAATAAATTAATTTAAAAAGATATCTAGAAGTTTTAAAAAGATTGAAAAATAATTTGAAATTTCTGAATAGTTCGCATAATTTAAAAAAAGTAGGTTTTTGAAGTTTTTGGAAAAAAGTTTTTTCAGAATTTCGAACGGTTTGAAGAGAATGAAATATTTTTCTTGTAATTCCTAAGACGTTTTTAAAATGATTTTTCATGTCGGGAAATGAATTTTAAGAAAAAATTTTAAAACATTTCAAAACACTTTACGTAGTGGCTACGCAGTGGGCACAAAATTTGGCGACGTCTTTACGACAACTTTACGATATCCTGTGTCCATGTCGTTAATATCTCGTAACGATGTCGTGAAGACGTCAAATTTTGTGCCCACTGGGTAGCCTGCCGTAACGAACAACCTCCCGGGTGTGAAGTTCCAAAACGCGTGTGGTAATATCTTTTTATGTACTGATTGCCAATAGCGCTATGAAAATTGTAAAAAAATACAATTTGCAAGATGAAAACTTTAAAAACCCACTTTTTTAAAAAGAAAAATGTTATGTTTACAACCTTTTTTAAAACTTCGTACACTGCTGTATTTCGATACGCTAATTACGAAAATGGATATGCAAATACCTGCAAACATAATTTTTAATGTTAAAACTTGAAAAAATAAATTTTTTTGTGGAGTGTGAACACTATCGGTTCCGGTAAAAAGCATATATTTAAAGTATACGGAATAAGGGACTGTCACGCATTTTAGAGTAAGACAATGTAATTTAAAAGTTATTTTGTAAATTTTTAGCTTGTGTTTTATGGGACGTTCTATTTATATATCACACTTTATCGTCGATTTGCGACTCAAGAATTACGATTACGACCCGTGGAGACGGGAAGGCACCTATTTGACTGCAGTCAAATAGCTGTAATATGCATAAATTAAGTCGTATGTCACGCTAAAAGGATTTTGTTTAAAGAGAAATTCTAAACTATATTTAAGGTAAGCAAATGTAGGATAGAATCAAGTTTCGTCTAATGTAGCTCAAGCCATTAGCAGTTTCATTATATATGTACGAGTACTATATATACATATATGGCACAAATTAGAATACAATTATGATTATTGGGGAATTCCTATTCCACCTCTTTATGTCATTTTAATTGCAGGGGCAAGCCTTCACAGAAGATATTAATTTCCTGAATATTGATATTTTCTCAGTACTAATTGAAGGGTTGCAGTACAGAACCAGATAACCAATAAATCCGAAATTTTTCAGGAGAGTGAAATAGCCTTCTGTAAAATCGATATCACTATTTTAAGTTAAAACATAAGTTTACTCCCGAGCTGAAGTGTTTTTGAATTGAGGCCAAAAAACATGATTAGGAAAAAAGTCATTAGGATACATTGTTCCTCTTTTTGAGTACTACGAATATCCATACACCTTCAGTTTAGGACACTAGAAAAGTATACCAAAGGACAATCCAATCGACAAAAAATCTACAGATACACCCACACACAGACACATTTGCGTAAACCTGTTTTTAGGGTTCAGAAGGTCTCAAAACGTGGACATTTGACATAAACCGGGGGGAGGGGGGGTGAATTTTACACAAATCTAATACAAATATAATGAGAATGTAAAAAATTATCCAGTTCCGAGGAATAGAATGTGGAAGTTTATAATCTCAAAGTGACAGGAACTTAAAATTGGAACAGGCTCGTTTAAAATTCACGACAAAAAGTGCAATTTTTAGTTTGAAAAAAAAACTTACTATCGTCATACTATTGAGTTGCTAAATTGGGAGAAATGACTATGATTAACAAAATTTTACCAATTCCGAGTAAATCATTCAAGAATTTTGAGGTTCTAATTTCATGGGTTTTCAAAATCGTATTTGGATAGAGACTAAAAATCTATTTTTTAATAAAAAAAATAATAAGAACTTGCTTCCGAAATATACTTTTGTACTGAAAAACGTGGCAATTAGTTTTATTTGAGAGCTTTTTCTTTAAAGAAATAAGTATTTTATTATTTTGCTGCATTTAAAAACTTTTAGGAAAAGGAATATGATCGGAAAAACTTTAATTTAGTGATTGTGAATTCTCTTTTTTTAAATCTCCCTCGGCTTTAACGAATACATTCTCATCACGTATCTCATACTTCGCACTCGATTTTGTCGAAAATGTTATCTTTTCTACATTATGTTCAACATTTTTATATCAAATTCATATTACAATTATTTCTGTACCTTGGCCTGCGATTGCTTATTCAGATATTGCAAAATAAAGATAAAATTTTATTTTTTATGATTACTTTAATATTTGCAAATTGTTATCAAACCTATTATTGCAACTTGTGAAAACCGACTAAGTCTCATTTATAGATATGATTTAGGCGAAAAATTATGTTAAATGAAATGTCACTCCGTAGCTTGTGTCCTTTTCCCAAAAAGTTGATTTTTTAATTAATAATATATAGTCCTTTTTACAAGAGTTCATCACAAATGTTATTTTTTAACATTAAAACAAAAGCTGCGCCTCCTATCAAAAAATTATTGATGACAAATTCAGACGAGTTCTTACTCTTTTTTGGAAGAGCATTTTTTTCATAGCTTGTGTCGTTTGTCCAAACATTTAATATTTTTAGTTTCAATATTTTTTTACGAATAAAACAAAAACTACGCATGCTATGAACAAATGATCAATAACAAATTTGTAGCTCTTTTTTGTGTAAATAACGTTTGTCTTTTTTTTCGTAGCTGGTTTTTTGATTTTTCATTATTTTTTGTGCGATGAAAATTTGAATTTTGGATTTTTCGAAAAAATTCCAGAAGTTGTTATAATCTTATAGGGCTCTCAAAAAGCAACGGTTTCCTCCTCTCGACTTTTTTTCATATCATGCGTTGTTTGGCTTGAAATGTTCAGCTTCGTTTGTTTTCTTATTATTTTGAAAATGCTGTAACTCTGATAATTTTCTATTTATCAAAAAAAGTCTCCGGAATAAATTGTTCGAATTTCAGAGTACTCTGAGAGCCGTAAATAGAATTTCCAAATCTTGAGAAAAATGGCGTCCTAATTTTTGAAAATCGAATGTTGAAAATGCTAGTTTTCAGCCAAATAGTTCATTTATCAATTAAGAATGCAAAATTTTCAAACAGAAAAATGAATTTTTGACAAAACATTTCAACTTTCAATCAAGTAGTTGATTAATTTAACAAATCGTTGAATTTTAAACAAAGAAAGATTTTTTTGTTGAGAAAGAAAAATAATTTCAGCCAAATTGTTGAAATTTTAAGCAAAAAATACAAATTTTCTACAAATCAGTTGAATTTTCACACCGAGAATATGAATACTTGACAAGAAAATTAATTTCGAACCCAATTGTTTAATTTTATATCAAAATGTAGTTGCATTTGTAACTAAGAAAGATTTTTTAGTCATGAAAGAAAAACAATTTCATCCAAACTGTTGAAGTTTCCAGCCAAAAACACAATTTTTTTACAAAGCAGTTAAATTTTAAACCCGAAATTATGAATTTTCAACAAAAAAGTTTCTTTACAACCTTTCAATTTCCTACAAAAACAGTTAAATTTTCAACTCAGAAGAACGTTAAAATTTCAACCAAAAAGAATAACTTTTTAACAAAATAATTTAATTCTCAACCAAATAATATGTTTATTTTTTAACCAAATGAGATTTTCCGAAGCCAAAAGGCTAAATTCGATTGATGGATTGAATTATTTATTTATTTAATTCTCATGTGGAATTATGTAAATATCACATTTTTAGTCGTTTTTTATGATATAAAATTCGCTTTTCATTGAATTTCAACTGTTCAAAATGCAGGAAATAAAAATTAAAGCAATTTGAAAATTTCATTTTGAACAGCTGAAAAACGAAGAAAATTTAATTTGAATTCTGAATTTTCTTCCATTTTCAAAAGTTGAAAATTCAACTGTGGAAAAATATACTGTTGAAAAATTAATTTCACATTTTTTTCAATTGTCTACAGTTGAATACTGTATTGAAAACAAGTGATGAAAATGTTACATTCACATCATTTCCATGACAATTTAATAAATTTTGAAAACAAATAATTGGACCAGAAATTTTTCCCATCGATAAAAGTAGCGACATTTAATTTTTATATTTTAAAATATTTTCTTTTGACTGGTTAATAAATAATGAAAATTAGAGGCCTCTGACAGCCTCTACAATTTAATTTGTATAATTAAAGTTTGTGAAATTGATACTTTACCTTTTTAAATTTTTCATTTCAAGGTAATGCTAATTTTGAAACCCTTAAAATAAAACCTGTTGAAAACAGAAGGTTTTCATTTTAAAACTTGTTCACTATTAAACGATTGAATGAAAAGTTTTTCAATTACACATTTTTTCAGCTTTAATTTGGAAGATTTGGAAAGTTAAAAATTCAGAAACGTTCAATTTTTGCTGCTTTTGTTTGCCGTTTAGTTTTGATTACTTCAAATGAAAAAAATGTACAGCTTTATGAGTTTGAACTTTTAAATTTTAACTTGAAATTTCAATGGCCGAGAAAAATTTGTGTGAAGTAAGAAGTAACCGGGAATTTTTTTCGCTGATGAAAGTGGCCAACTCTGATTATTATAACAAAATTTTAAAATTTCTTTTTCAATAAAATGTAAATTTTCGAAACTCGAAAATTTAAATTCAGATAATTATTTGCCAATTAGTGGTTTACAAAGGCAAACTTGTCAACGTCAATATTGAGCTTTACAATTAATATTCTTACCACATTTAAAATATCACGCTTTGTAAGCGACTACTTGGTAAACTATAATAATATTTAAATTTATGAATATCAAATATTCAAGTTATGCTAAAAAAGGGATTTAAAAATATAATAAGTTATAATGATTTTTTTCAAAAATGGCCTAATAGATTATTGTAAATTTGGTCTTAAATTGTAAAACTTTTAGTAAACAGAGGTAAAAAACAGTTAAAATTGGTTTTTCCTTATATACGATCAATTGCAGAAGTCGATAAGCATCAGCAAATTTTTTGCAAGAAATCTGTTGACTTTGAATCATATAATAAGTAGGATAAGGAAATTTTTGTGTTTTATAAAGGTAAATATAGAGATTGAAAAATATTAAGTTTCAAAAATTTGTTTCAATTGAATATAAAAAAATGGAACATTTTAAGATTCGAGTTTTTAAAATTGCATCATTTCAAATCCAAGAGAATTGAGAATGCATTATTTATAATTAAAAGTGTTCGAAATGAAATAATTAAAATGTCCAAACTTTTGAATTTGAATAATTGCAAATTCAAAGCGATTACAATTTTACAATTTGAAATTAAGAACTAAATTGAATCTTTCAAAGTCAAAGCTTCTGCAATTGTAGAATATTAAATTGTTATTACATAACAAATTTATAATTTAACATTGAAGCTGATTAGACACATTTTTTTAAATCAAAAAATGAATTTCATTATTCCAAGAAAAACTTTCAAAATAAATAGTAATTTTATATGGGAAACATTAAAAATTAAAAAATGTCTACTCCGGAACGTTAAAACCTTAACGAATGTGAACCTCATTTAAAACTTGACAAAATGTTAGTCACCAAGCAATGTATATTGAAAAATTAAAACCTATGAAAGGAAATAATTTAGCGTTAAGCATGAAACTTCAGAACTGTAAAATTGTAACCATTTAAACTTACTGTAATTATTAAATTATTGATCTATAAATTTCAGATAGTTCAATTTTTGTCTTTTTTATTTTAAACTTTTTAAAATTTTTATTATGTATCTAAAATCGTTTTATTTTTGATTTTTTCTTAAAATTATTATTCATTCTTAAAATTTTGCAATCAAATACTTTTAGATCTGACATGATTCAGTATTGTAAATTTCCAACTAAAAATCAGACAATTTTAAGACATTAAATTGAAAATTGAAAAAAATACAAAACAATATTGCTGTAATATGATTTCAATTTTTAAAATTGTACGATTTTAAGCTTTTTCAATTTAAAACTGCTTTATATTTACATCTAAAATTACTAAATTCAAAACTATCAATGCTTTTATTATGAAATTTTGAAATGTTTAATAGCGAAATCGTTCTGACATTTTTGCATATTTGAATTTGAAACTACAACATTGTGAAATTTAAAATTCACAACCTCCAAAAATGAGTCGAAAAGTTAATTTAAGAAGAAGTTTTAGTTGGGAGGCCTCAAAAATTAAAATTTTCCAGAATTGCGCATTAAAAACTGTAATTTTAAATTAAAATTATACACATTTTAAAGAAGATAAATATGTTAATAATAAGTAGGGGAAATTGGGGAATTGTGAGACACGTCAACTTTTCACCACATTTGAACAGTTACGCATGCTCATGGCGGTCATTGTCTCGTCATAAACCAAGCTCATTTTTCTAGTAGTACTTGTGTGTAATGCCAGAGTGCGAAAACCACTTGGGAAAAAATTGACAAATATTTATTTAGTGCGTTCGTGTTTGTATTATTTTCACAACATTTTTCGATGAATCAGCGCAGGTAAATATGCTCATAATTATCGTTTGACATTGATATTTCGACTCCCAGAGGGAATTTTGCATGAACATTCAATGAGCGAACCATTAGTTGCCATCTTCTAAATCAAAGCGTTTGGGGAATTATGAGACAGTGTTTTTGGGGAATTGTGAGACACCACATATTTGACATTTTACAAGCTAATATCGCATATTCTCAATGCGTGTTCATCATTTCTCATGCAAAATTGCGACAAAATATCGATTATTTGATTTTGTTCGGTTTTCAATTCATCTTTCGTGAAAATTTTTTAGCCGAAATGCCACGTTATTATGCCAAACATGAGCCATCGATTGACTTTTCCATTATTGTGGAAGCGATTAAGCAGATTAAAATCCACAAGAATTCAATCCGATCAGTCGCTGTTTCTCATAATTTGTCACACGCCACTTTGGCGCGCTACGTGACGAGGATCGATGATGCAAAAATTGATGTTTCAACTGCTTCCGATGATTCGTTGATTGATTTTCTTAAGACCAAAAGCATACCAGGTGCAAAACCCGTAAGTTTTTATTTGTACTGAAAAACATGCTTCTTTTGACTCAATTTGCCACTAATGAACAGATTTTTATTTCAGCTCTTCAATGCACTGCAAGAAAAGGCATTGATGAAATACGTTCTCAAGGCGAGTGACATTTATTATGGGCTAAGTATTGCCGAACTCAAGTCTTTGGCATATGAATATGCAAAAAAAATTGGCATTAGTTATCCTGCTTCCTGGGATGACAAATCTCAAGCCAGTAATGATTGGTATTACGCATTTATGCAGCGTCATCCGAATTTGTCCTCGCGAACGCCGGAGCAAGTCAGTCAAAACCGTGCAAAGTCCTTTAACAAGGATAATGTCGATGCGTTTTTTAACAATTATCGTTCTGTGCTCAGCGAAACTCAATTTGAACCTCATCGCATATGGAAAATGGATGAGTGTAGATTGCCGAAACTAGGAACACCAGCCAAAAAATCTAATCGCGGGAGCAAGTCAATGAAAACCGCAATTTTAACATCGCCTGAAGTTGTGTCCGAATTGAGAGAGAAAGCTGATGCCAAGCGCAAAAAGGCAGAAAAAAGAAGTCATGGAGGAGATGAAAAGTCAACTGTTCCAAAAATGCGAAAACGTCGAGCAGAATCAACAGCGAAACGTAGTGTTTCTTCTTCTCAGAACAAAAAGATGTTGACTTCTGCATACTTTGAAAGGAAGATATGCCGAAGAAATTGAACCGGAACAATTCCATAAATTGTGATTTTTGCGATCGAGCTGTCCACTTGAAATTCGTCAAGACCGGAGCCTATTTCAGATGCCCGAATTGCGAATCAGACTAATTTTAATAATTTTGTATACTTTTCAAAATCATTCTTTTTCATTATTCTCTGAATGGAAATAACTTTCTTGTCATTTTCAAACATTCAATAAATATTTTTCATTTTTGACTTCATTCAGACGGCGTCTAACATTTCCCCAACTTTTTTGACAATCCCAAAATCGCATATTTTTTTCGGCAGATAGCAATTTTGAAAAACCGCCTTAACGAGAAGTCAGGTTTACCCCCTAGTAACAAATTTAGTTAACAAATTCGCAAATACTTTGATTTTTGTTGAAGTTATGGAGCCTTATGAAAGTGTGTCTCACAATTTCCCCTGTCATGTTATATAGTATTAAGTGCCATTTAAAATGATTGGATAGATTTTCTACTAAAAATTGTGATTTCCGTAAAAAACATCACTGTCATTTTCAGCTTTCAAAATTACAAAATTTTAAATACTGTGACCCTTTAAAGTTTAATTTATTATACATTTTTGAAAATTATATGCTTTCTAGTTGGAAACTTTCAAAACTTACAAAACGCGCGAATCATGATCATTATTCGAATTACAGAAAATTTTCCTGTATAATATTTGACAACACATATATTTTATCGATTTAAAAAATTTATATTCTACACCTTTGAAATAATTTACCTTTCTAATAATGCAGAAACAATATTCTGGCAGTATAAAAAGTAAAATGCAATTAAAATATCAAAATCACCTCATCAAAGTATTTTGTTTCGTTTTCAATTATACCCAAATCATCTGCTAACGATTGCACTACGTTGAAAACAGCATCGCTTACATCCTCGGTTCTTTCCGCTCGTTCGGCAATCCACAATAATAGTGAAAAAATTACAGTAATTGTGCATAAGATAAATGGTAAACGTAACCAAGATGTTAAATAGGAATTTTCATACGTCCGAGCTTTCAATTAACGTCTCTTCGGTACAGATAGGACTCTGAAGGGTTTCGTCTTCTTCGAAATTCTGAAGCATTTCAAAATCTTCGTCAAGGAATCGGATTCTTTCTGAAATTAGAAAAAAATGTGTGTAAAATATTGTATAAATTTTCTTTTGCTTCAACGTATTCATGACCAAATATTTACCTCTTCTGCGCGTGCTTCCTTGTGTCTATACCTTGAGCTTGATGGAATGGGCTCACCTAAACAAAAACTAACATAACAAGATTTCTGTATATAATAACCTGAACATTTTTATATAAACGTCAAAATTCAAAAAATTTTTTTTACAATATTGTATAAATATGAACTTACCTTTTTCACAAAACTCCACAATGAGAGAATGCAAATTTTGGAAAGACGCTAGCAGCTGATTCTTACTTTTTTGGAAATTGCGTATAAGAAAAATTCCGGCCGGTTAATATGTAATTAGAAACTGAAGCCACCAAACGCATGGAACCCAAAAGATGATTTTTTAACCCGGAAGATTAATTTTCTAAAAACTCGTCATACGGTGTGTTTTTTAAAGTGAATCAGACAAAAAAAAATAAGAAAAATGTCCATCACACACGCGTATGTTTATTTTGCCAAAGGCTTGCAAAGGATTGTGCCTTTGTCATCAATTCGGGATTTTTTCCCCAAAAGTGAAAATGATTTTAATAAAAACAGAAAACAAAAGGTGTGGTTAAAAGCTGCCAAAGGAAAAGAATATCTCTTACTGAATGCCTACATTCTACTATTGGGTAGTATAAGTACAGGATTATTTGTTTATATTTTAGAGGAACTATAAAGTATATAATAACATATATGATTTATTACCGAAAACGTTCTTCTATTTTATATTATTATATTACTTTTCTCATGAACAGAAAATAGAGAAAACATTAATTTAAGATTAGAAATATCATAAATAATTGTATAGTTTTATGGGTGTCGGATCAGTGTTATAATTTCAAAAGTAGTTTTCCTCCTATTATTCTACAACTATCATAGCTACATGTTTTTTCTCTGTAAAACAGAACTGTTTTCTGAAATAAAAATGTAATCTACATAGCAAACAAACATTTAGTTTGACACTTTTTCGTTAAGAGGATAGGAATTCCATCCGAACCTATCCAAATCATTGTGGAATCTGTGTCTGAACCAATCCGAGTCAATTCGAACCAATCGGAAAAAAGTTCTACATTTCGTTTGGCCCATATCGTTTCAAAATTAATCCGACTCAATCCGGTTCAATTCGATTTTCAAAACGAACCAATCCGAACCAAAGTTTTAATCCAAATGAATCTGAATCAATTCGAACTCAAATTTATATACACTGAATTTTCAATCCGAATGAATCTGAGTTCAGATTGAATTGGATTCATTCGGATTGAAAATCTTTTTAGGTCAATCTGAGCAGATATTCATTTGGATTGAAATTTTGATTCGAATTAATTCGGATTGAGTCGGATAAATTTTTGACCGATTTGGATCGAACGATATGTAGAAATTTTTTCAAACTGGTTCGAATTAACTCGGATTGGTTCGGATACAGATTCCGGAATGATTCTGATGACTTCGGATTGGTTCGGAAGGAGTTCCTATCCGATCCTTTTACCAAGGTAGAACTTATATCCAACACCTTTAAACTGAAAAAAGAATATTTCAGTACTTTCAATGTTGCAGTCTTCAATACTGAGAAATTGTAATTGATAAAAATTGGTAATCTAACTTTTTAAAATTCTACAAATTCATTTCACATTTCAGCCAGTGAGTCTGACGCACAAACCCGACGAGACAAAATGCGTTTAAAAATTCCAAACAAATGGATGTTGAGTTTTGCAAGTGAATCTAAGCCTACTGGACTAAAAGTTTTCAATAAAAAGAAAATTTTCATCAAGCCAAAAGTGGTAAGAAAAATAAAAAAAAAATCCCAACTCACGATATAGCCTTTTTTATACACCTTTTTTCAAGGTGTTGAAACTAACACCCTTCAGTAAAATATAATGTATTTTTTCGCATTTGTAGAAAGCCACACGGAAACTCAATTTTCAACAGCAGGAAGCGAAACAGCAACAAAATCGAAGCATTTTGGAGAAGTATTCAAAGTTCATGAACAGTCGTGAAGTGATGAAAGATTCTGAAAATTCAGAAAATGTTGATAATGATGAACGCACATTGGATTTAGATGACACTTTTCTGATTGATTCACGTAACTAAAGCTGCCTCCATTTTTACTAACTTGTTTGCTTCACTTCATTTTTAAAGCTTTGTCTTCTATTTAATTTCATTTTGAAAATTACTGCATTAAAAGTGTAAATTTTTCAATGTTTTGAACATTAATATAATTAATTTTTAAGATAAATTTTATTAGGAAAATGGAAGAAAACGATTTTTTAAATTTGGTACCTATATATTTTCCAGACTGTCTTTACGCGAAAATAACGGAATCTGGTGTAACGGGGAAAAAGAGGGCCATAAGAATGAAGAAATTGCGGTCTTACATATCAGGGCCAATCTTTATGACGTTCGTAGGAGCCTGTTCAAAAATCAGAATCCTTAGTTTTGTACCTTGCGTGGATTTTGAAAAATTACCTACAAGCGACCCGCAATTTGCAATTTAAGTATTAAAATTTATTTTAAACGTTTAATTTTTGTCAGAATAAGTTCCTGTGCATAGTTCATTGTCTGTTTTCGATAATCGAGCGCTAACATTATATACTTAAGATTGAGAATAGAAGACTTTTAAAGTGTTAAATCAGTGAGATTTATTTATAACTAAGTTCGCGATTTTTCAAAAAGCTCATATTATAGTTCCATCACAGTGGTCTTACGTCCATGTCTTCAGGATGTTATAAAGATCTCTTGAAATTTTGTGCTCACTAGTATAATATTTAAGGTTTCAAGGTTTTTGTTTTACATGCAATGATTTATGTATAAAATATTCTAAAAATTTCTATCATATCCGTATGTTAAGAACTTATTCAGTTCATTTATAAAAAATGTTTAATGCTACACCTCGAAAAAATAAATAATTTTTTCAAAATATTATCTTTTTTTATTCTAAGCCATAATTGAATTCCGTAAAAAACTGTATATAAATAAAAAATAATTTTCATAATACGTTAAACCAGGACTTCGTAAACGACGTCGTAAACTACGCCGTAAACTATGTCATAAACTACGTAGTAAACTATGTCGTAAACGACGTCGTTTACTATCCCAATTTCCGACATCGTATACGACATCGTTTACGACGTCGTTTACAACGTAGTTTACGACTTCGTTTACAACGTAGTTTACGGCGTAGTTTACGACGTCGGAATTTTCAATAGGTTTGGCCACAATTCAAAAAAACTTCAGCTCGGGAGTAAACTTTTGTTTTGGCTTCAAATAGTGATATCGATTTTACAGAAGGCTATTTCACTCTCCTGAAAAATTTCAGATTTGTTGGTCATCTGGTTCAGTACTGCAACCCTTCAATTAGTATTGAGAAAATATCAATATTCAAGAAATTAATATTGTCTGTGAAGACTCGCCCCTGCAATTAAAGTACGCTTGATTAAAACGACGTAAATGGGTAGAAAAGGAATTTTAGATCAATTCTATTTATATTTTAATTTGTGCCACATAAGATATATATCGTACTCGTACATATATAATGAAACTGCTAATAGCTTGAGCTATGATAGACGAAACTTGATTCTATCCTACATTTGTTTACCTTAAATATAGTTTAGAATTTCTCTTCAAACAAAATCCTTTTAGTGTGAAATACGACTTAATTTATGCATATTACAGCCCATATTTGACCAACATTATTTTTGTGACCAGTCAAATAGGTGCCTTCCCGCCTCCACGGGATGTAATCATAATTCTTGAGTCGCAAATCGACGATGAAGTGTGATATACACATCACGGTGGTCAGAAAGGACGAATAGATAGGTATCACAAAAATGGCAATAAAATCCGTTTACGGTAGGATATTCGGGCACGAATATGCATCAAAAATCCGTTTGAATTGAAATCCTAGCTGATCCTGTTTTCGAGATATCCACAAATTACGTATTTTAGCTATTTCATCAATGGAACGTAATGAGCTGTACCTTTAAATGCTTATATAATTATTATTTTTTATATGCTAGGTATGTGTAGAATAGATAAATATATGTATGTTTATTGTTCAACACCTTTGTATATATGGATTATATATATACATATATAA
>CAKNXH010055119.1:0-32994 GCA_932178445.1 Andricus quercusramuli | reverse complement strand
AGAAATGATTCAATTCAAGCATGTCCCTTTTGAGATAATTCCATTTGTTTACTTAATTGTTGCATAGAAAGTACTAAATACCGTTTCTGATTTTTCGTCAAAGCATGAACTTAATAGTAGATCCCATGGCATATTTTATTTATGTATTCTATACTCTTCGTTGAATATTAGAAGCAGTATTGAAAAAAACATTTTTTGCACTTAAAAAATAAAAAAATCAATAACTTAGAAAATTTACATATCATATTGAACAAAAAAAATACGTGTCATTTTTTTTCCTTTCTAGAATGAGGAAAAAAAATTTCAAGTGAATCAAAATTTTGATTGTAAATCTGACATGGAATGACCCATATACACTTTGGTTGTAACCTCTAATGTAATTTCTTTTTCGTAAGGGTTCAGCTGATAAATCTTGGTATTTCTTTTTTAAAAGATATGTCCACATATTATTTCACTTTCCTGGAAATCATTTATCATTTAATTATGTCCCTTCCCAACATTTGTTCAAGAGTATTATTACGTAGGTAATGCCGAGGAGGGAAATAGGAGGCGGAAAACCGAGAAGAGGGCAGAGACATAATAAAACTAAGATCGTTTAGGGAGACGTATAATTAATTATAATTCTGAAACGCTGCATATTTTGAGATTAAGCTGTCATTGCACGTTGCGTTTCCAAACATCACTTTGTTACAAGCCTGTGATTACTCTGGCGGGATAATGTTACGTGCTTTCCTTGTACTGTTTTTCGATGTCAACCCACACCTTTTTTTCGCTCAGCTCAAACGAATTCGAGAGCGTTGTCCACGCAACGCATATATTTTTTCGGCAAAAATTCGAGTGAAATTAGGGGGCAGATATGGGCAGCTGAAATTGGAATATTTCATTTTTAATACGTTAATATACAACCTCTAATCGTTTTTAAGACTTAACAATGCGTAACATTTCACTTTTTTACTTTAAAACGACAAATTTTTTTATTGCTTAGATTGAAAATCACATGCGCTATTCTTCTTCTCATAATTCTTTGCCTAATACAATACAATTTCATAAATGATTGTAATATTTTAATTACTTATATGAGTTGAATCTATTTTATTTGAATGGATTTCATACTTCCAACAAGTCAGGCTTATTGGAACACCCACATCTCCTTTTCTCTGTTCTGAACATAATACTGACTGCTCACACGAACGCTGCGTTTCAACTAACCTCTGCACTGCTCAAATCGAGTTCGGGGCCTATTACGAGTGAATTCGATTTCACTAGGGACTACTGTAGCCGATCCTAGGTCGAAATACCCATCAAAAACATCGGCGGTTACCGAGTTGCGGCCCGCGGTCACTTTTGTCCTAGTTGAGTTTCATCTCGACGTTTCTCCCCCCACTCCACCACCAAATGAATAAGCGCATGAATAGAGTAAGGGGTGGGTGTTGTGAGAAGTGGGGGTTAATATTTTCGAATTTCTGAACATTTTAGCAGTTTGTACGTGTTACTAGTAGGGCGTAGATCTGCGTTCTGTTTTCTGCTTGCCGAGGTTCTTGCTATAGTTTTTGTTTCGTGCCTTGTTTTCTCAATGCGATCTGGAACAAAGATGATATAAAATTGGATATAAATATATATGTGTAAATTTCTTTTCCACAAATTGTTGAAGGACGATGTTCAACGTCGGCCTTCCGTTAAAAAGTCATGTAAAGCTCTTCTTAAATGCTCGAAACAGTTCAGTCAAGTATTTACAATTTTTGAATTGCATACAAATTTGTACATAACTCTCGCTTCATTCCTGTCTATTGGTAAACAAATTAATTCTTATACAGCAGTATTTTCTTATTTAATATCATAAAAAGATAAAAATTCGGAAATAGGATCATTTTTTAAAAAGTACTTTGGCCTAGCTTTCTTGAATTCAATATAATATTTTATCATTATAAAGCGGTTCATTAAGCAGATTCGAATTCTCATGCAAAGTTTCACGTGAATTTTTACCAGTCTAGGTCTTAGCTCAAAGTTAGATGAATACCTTAAACATTATATTATTAGTACTGTAATTATCACTTTTTCATCATTATTACTGACAATGCATATTTCCCTACATTTTTTAAACACGCTAGGATGAAGAATCTACGTATAAATAGAAGCTGCCAGTCCTAAGCCTGGAAGAAGTGTGAAGGCAAACATGACAATCGCCAGTTGCGTAAAATCATTTAAAGTTACGGAGAAAAGTGTCCAGCAGAGAGGGAAAGGAGAACTGTAGGGGCACGGTTCTCCTAAATCGATCGCGGGCCGCAACTCGGCTGTAGCGCTGTTTCAAGTGACAGTAAACGCAGATTATTTTATAACGTTCTCAAAAAACGTAGAATCATTATTTGATTTAAAATTATCATAAAAGGCTACATTACTTTGCGATTTGAATTTAAAAAAATGCTTTTAACCTGTTATTTGGCTCCCTTGAATCGTGAAAGGAGCACCTGCAAAAGAGCAGTCGTCTACGAGAAAAGTCTTGTGAAGGGATAGTTTGACCCCAAAAAAGGCACACCTGAATGACGAAAAAGTGTATGAATTCATCATTATATATATATATACACATATATTTTTTGAATCAAAATACTTTTTGTATTCCTTGTCGGACACTATCAAGTCATGAAAATATGAGGCAAAAAAAAGAAATGATTTTTGAGTAAAATATCGATTTTGAGGGTGAAATTGAGAAAATCATGCTTTCCTTAAACTCTTTCACCTTGTAATAAAGTGTTTATTGATACTTTTTTTTTAGCAAAACAGTTTTCCTTCTATCTCAAATTAGCGAGGTAAAAAACGGAAACTAATATCGGCAAAAAATTCGAGCCCTCTGGCTTTGACGTTAAAAAAGTTAGTGATGAAAGAATGGTAGCTTAATGAGTGAATGCTCATTTCAATGGCCAAAGTGTTATATGTGAATTAGCCTGAAACCAATATGCCTGCAAATTTATGACTTACACACACAAAAATCTCATAAAAAGTAAGGAAATTTGATATAAGTTTTTACGAAGTAAACTTTGGAGTATACACTTTTTCATTGAAATATACAACCATATTATCTCCGGTTCTAATTAAGATATTTAAGTGATTTGAGATAGTTATTGAGACTATCTTTAATCTTCTGCAATGTCTGAAAAGTAGGTAATTGTTTTTTTCTTCATGCAAATTTCGGTATGTAAAGACAGTTTTTTTAAGTGTCGAAAAAAAGTGTAAGAAACCAGCTGGATTCCTTTTTTGCTTTGTTCCCTCTCGCCTTTCCTCAAAATGTGCTTCTGCAATTTTTATGTGACCTTAATTAATGTTTTGTCCATTGCCGTACCTCTTTGCCACATCTTATTGAGGAGAGGCAAGAATGACCACAGCATAAAAAAGTTACCCTACATGCTTCTTTCACACTTTTTTTCCAATACAAAAAACTGTTTTCAAATATCGAAATTCGCAATAAGAAAAAAAAAAGCAAGAAGGAACTTTAAACCACTTGATTATCTCAATTAAAACTAAAGATAAAATGGTTGAATATTCACGTAAAAAAACAATGTTCTAAATTTTGAAAATACTTCAACAGCAATTGGTTGATAAATGTTTAAAGTACTTTCATGATTTTTTTCAGATTTTTCCTTTTGTGACGATTGACCTCAATGGACTTCTCCCATTATGCTATCTGTGTAGTACTTTGGCCCAGCACGAGTCCGTGTTGTTACGCATTTGGATTTTAACCTATATCATTGTCTCATATTATCGTACTTATTATAGCATACTCCTGGTGTTCCAGAGCACTACTCTTCCTTGATAAAAATAAATAAAATTACTTTGAAATCAGGCTATTGTAGTAGAACGATACCCTGCATTTCACTGTATTAACGGACAAAAAGTCCAAATAATACACATTTAATTTCTACGCGACACCATTTTTACACCGACAAACTAGGAAAATAAGTACACTGTCATATCAAAAATATCGCGATAATTTAGAACTAGGGTACAAAACGGACGAGACAATCTCATCTGTTGATATGTCTGGAACGATCTCTCCCAACCCTAATCCAACCGCACCTGTCCAAATAACCGACGAAATGATATTACGGATGTTCGCGAATATCGAAGCTTTGACGGCCAGCATGGTGGCTTTGAAAATTGAAAATAAAAATAGAACCTTAGAAATCCAAAAAATAGTACAAGAATTAGGCTACGATGGGGACATAGAAACGGACAAAGGGGGACCCGAATTGACGGAAGACCTCGATGAAGATAGGGAAAGTAGGTCAATAGAGAAAAGTCCATCGACGCGCGCAGGGACTGAAGCAACATCGTCCCATGCATCTATTTTAAAATCGAAAGAACCAGCAACTTTAACTCAACCTCCCAATGAGTACTACCTCGAAAAGCAAGAGATAAGTGAACGACTTTCCAAAAATACACAGCTACTTAGAGAAAGGGAAGATACTAGGACATCCCAACTCCTCACCAATGAAGAAGAAGAAAGAAAAGCAGCGGAACGTCGTCTATTGAAAAACGAACAATTACTCAGAGAAAAAGAAGGTATCAAATTTCAAACCGAGGAAGATGAAAAAATTAATGCTAAATTAGCTCTGGAAACGATAAGGACCATAAATGGCCAAAATGGTATCGGCGTAGAGGATTTTATTAAAAGCGTTAAAAGGGCAAAAAGTAGGTGCGCACAACCCATCTTACTTCTAGACTTGATTCTCGCTAAGAAAATACAAGGCATCGCTGAAAAGGTTACCGGCTATACACCTGCCAACTCTTACGAAGATTTATATACATCTTTAAGACAAAACTAAAACAAACCGGCCCAATTTTAGCATTAAAGAGCAACTTAGAATCATGCAAACAAGGAATTACAGAAACGGTTCAAAATTTCAGCCTACGCTTTAGGCAGTTAACCAATGAACTAAATTACGCTGTCCAAGCAAAACATATTAATCAAACTGAAAGAAGAGTGAGAATAAACATAGAAGAAGAAGAAAATATCAACAGATATTTACTTAATTTAAAAAAAGAGATCGGCCTCCAAGTAAGACTTTTTAAACCAACTAGCTTAGCGGAAGCACAAAGTCACGCGAATGAAACAGAAATGTGGTTGAAAAATTCACAACCTGTTCGACAGATGCCGTTGAAACCAACTATGAAATTCCAAACTTGGCCAATACAGGCACCTAGATACCAGGCTAACACTACACCCACTCAACGAATACCCAACCATAACATGTCACTAAACGACAGAATGAAAATGAAGTGTCATAAATGTGGTAATTTATGACATTTTGCAAATCAATGTTTTGAAAAAAGTACAAATTTTCCGATAGGCCAATCTTCAAATCGACCACCCTAAGGCCGGAAAATTCGAGTAACGGAAGAAGAATTGGAAAACGAAACAATGACAATGGAAGAAGTGCAGGAACAGATAGACTACGAGGACCAAGCAGAATTTCTGCAGTCAGCGGAAGACTACAGTGCATTCGAGGAAAAAACCGACGTGGAGACGAATATCACCTGTTAGTAGACTCAGGAGCTTCAATAAATCTTATTAAAAAACAGCAAATACCCGAAGATACAAAGCCTTTCAAATTTACAAAAATATTCGCCATGGGAAAAGGCAAACATGTATCACAGGAGGCAATATACATACCATATTTCTCCAAAAAACATCTCTTCCATATAATAAATGACGATTTTCCATTACTAGAATCCGGTACAGTAGGTTTACCTTTTTTCAAAAAATTTGAAAGATACGCAATAACACCAAAATTTTTGATTTCAGACAACAGAAAACTACCATTACACGATAGTGGCAATTAAATAGCCCCGCACACACAACAAGTGTTTAGAATTCAAGTGAAAGACAAAGACAACGAGATCTAGATAGAAAACAACAACTTAATCCCTGACGGTATATAAAAAATCAAAAATGGTGAAATTATAACACCTATAATAAATTATTCAAAAATTCTGAAAAAAATTCCGGAAGAATTACAATACGACATACTTTAAACAGTAGAGACTCGAGGCGGTACTCACCCTAAAATTAGGGAGAATGATAGCAACCTGGACTACAGTGATAGGATCCAAGAATTACAAAAATCACTAAAAGTAGATCACATTGAGAACAAAGTTTCAAAAGTTAGAGACAGCATACATCAAATACTTATTCAGTACCAAGAAGTGTTCACACTACCCGGTGACCCACTCCCCTGTACAAAACCCACAGAACATGAGATAACGCTAAACTCAGGCAAGATAATAAACTTAAGATCTCATAAACTTCCAGAAAAACGTAGAGAATTCGCCCTAGAAGAAACACAAAAACTCCTGAATAAAGGAATAATTAGGCATTCACAATCACCGTTCAATTCACCCCTATGGGTAGTCCCTGTTCGGTTCTTGACGTGTGCTCCGTCTCGTCTCGTTCTTTACTTGCCATAACTTATTTATTAGGCAATTTTGTACTTTGTATTGTATCTCAGTGGTTGTATTTATGTTCGGAGTGCAGTGTATATGTAGCATCTGGTGATTTTTGGGCTCTTTGCTACTTAAAAATCTGTTTTTCAGTTTCGGTGGTCGACAGTTCTCGCGTAATTGATACGTATTACAATGGGTGCCTGTCCAGAGTGTAATAAGACAATATCTAGAGGATCGCAGGGTGCTGTTTTTTGCATAAAGTGTGGTGTATTCAGCCACTTGGCCTGCATTAATGTCGGATTGGCAAAGAAAGATTTTGATGATCTAAGAAAGGGAATAATTGATTTTATTTGCGTGAGCTGCAAATCGCCGAAAACTAGCGACACCTCTTCAGGTTCGGATCAAAGTTCCTCGCTAAGTGGAGGCATCGACCCTGCCAGTAAGGATCAGGTAAATAACCCCTTACCTAAAACAGTGTTTTCCGTCCCTGTCACTGCTATGGCCCTACCGCCTGGATGCATCGAGGCTATTCACAGTGCGGTCTTACAAGCGCAAAGGGAAGCAGCCGTGCAGGTGCAGGAACAGATGAGAACTCTCTTTAAGGAATTTGAAACCAAGCAGCTCGAATGGATAACAAAAATGAACACTACGGTTGAGGATATCAAGATCGACATTTCAGAGAATTCTAGCAGAATCAATCTGCTTGAAACTAATGTTGGTAGCAATGCGGATCATGTCACACAGGCAAAGGCGGAGGCAAGCTCGCTAAAATTGAAGGTCGCCTCACTTGAAGCTTCTCTCAATTTTCAAGAGCAGGCTGCACTTCAAAGTACCCTCGAAATTTACGGGGTACCTATGAAGCCGAATGAGGATCTTCCATCGGTCCTAGAATCGGTTGCGAAGGCTCTTGATGCTCCCTTCGCTAAAGATAACATTATGAATGTTTATCGAATTCGCAAGTCTCCAACATCAAATCCACTGCTCGCACATATCATCGTTGCCAAATTTAGCAGTCAGTTAGTGAGAGACAAAATAATCGAGCAGAGGAAAAAAGTACGAGACTTCTCTACGACCAATCTTGGCTGGCCAGATAATGAGAAAAGTCTCATTTTCATCCGTGAGGCTTTGACGCCTTATAATCGAAGAATCTACGCTTCTGCATTAAATTTGAGGAGAGAAAAGAAGATAAAATATCTTTGGATTGCCGGAGGAAGGATCTTTTGTCGAAAGGAGGATGGCACACCTAGGATTCAGCTGTCATTGCTGCAACACGTAGAGCGATTCCAATAGCAATTAGGATTTTTACGGTATGGTTACACACACAATGGTGTGATATTATTATTGTTTGGCTATTCGATGCTCGTTGATAATTGTATACTATTAGGCTTAATTGTGTACTTTGGATACCTTAAATGTTCTAATTTCATCTCAATATTCACAGCTCTCCGGATATTCGGATATCGAATTACGAAATCATGTCCACTTTTGTTGAGAATTGGTCTAAGGTTCTACGAAACTGTTTTCGACATTTTTTATCATTCCGTTAGTATCTTTTCCACTTGTATTCATTGCCGATTCCCAAATTCGAATTGTACTTACTTAGTTTGGGTTGTGTTGATCATGGTTTCTTGTCTCAGTCAATTTTTACGTGTGCTGCGTGAGCTTTCTATTTTTGAATTGGTTTTCTGTGAAATCTTTCTCTTAATATATCCATGGATACCTTAAACATTTGTCATGTGAACGCCCAGTCTCTCTTGGCACATTTTCTAGAATTCAAACATTTTTTCAGTACATGTTCCTACCATATAATAGCTGTTTCTGAGTTGGTGTGAGTTAAGTAGCTACTTACCCCACGACCGAATTTCTCTTTGTTGAAGTTAAATCAACTTCTGATAGTATTCTAGTGGGAGTAGTTTATAAACCACCTAATGCTTCCTATGGCACAGAGCTTGAATCGGTAATTTTTTCATTTATTCCTAACTTCAATAACATTATCCTTACTGGAGATTTTAACACTAATTTAAATCTCACTTCCAATCATTCTAAATATCTAACGTCTTTGGTACACTCTTCGGGACTCTCGATTGTACCTCATGATTCTACTCACCATACTGATCGTTCCAGTACTCGTATTGACCTAATGATTGTAGACGATATTGATAAGGTTGTCTCCTACGAACAACATGCTATCCCTTTTCTCTCTAACCACGATTTGATTAACATTACCTTTAAATTTTCCTATAATTTAAATTCAAAACCAACCCAAAGACTAGTGCGGAATCTCTCTAAAATTGATGAACATACATTCCACGAACATCTAATGACGTATGACTGGGAAAAAATATTTCTAGATACAGATATAAATAATAAAATCGACGCTCTGACTAATTACCTAGTCTCTGCATTCAATAATTTTCCTCCGCTTCACGTTCCTAAAAACTTCAATAAAGCTGCCCCCTGGATCACATCCGAAATTAAGAAACTGATGAGGGAACGTGATGGCAAGCGCAGACTTGCAAAAAGAACAAAAAGCAGTATAATACAAGCTCAATTTCGTAAACTGAGGAACCTAGTTCAAACTAAGATTAGAGATGCGTTCAATCAATACAATTATAACGAGATTGCACATAGAGACAAAAAAGAGGACATTTGGCATCTCCTTAGACGCTTACACATAATCCCGCCCAAGCACGAATCTATTGATAGTAATTTTCCGCCTGATGACCTTTTTAAGACTTTTTTCACATTCCCAGTTCCAGACTTATCATCTTCCATTACCCCTCTTAATTCAACATTTAATGACTCTGACTTCTTTTTCGATGACATCACTCTGATGGAATATCAATCAAAATGATTAAACTTGCCCTTCCAATTATCTTTCCTATTCTATTGCATATCTATAATGCTTCCCTTCAGGTTGGTATCTTTCCAGATATCTGGAAAAAGGCTGTTATATGCCCTGTTCCGAAAATTTATAAACCTACTTCCCCGAAAGACTTCCGGCCAATTTCTATTTTATGTGCACTGTCAAAAACACTTCAAAAAATTATTCACCTGCAAATGTCTAAATTTCTTGAATTACCTAAGGCCATTGACCCGATGCAATCAGGTTTTCGGGCAAAGCATAGCACTCTAACTGCTTCCCTTAAAGTAACGACTGATCTCAAATTAGCAATGGATAATAGGGAGATCACGATTGTTGTTCTGTTCGATTTTACGAAGGCTTTTGATATGGTCAATCATAAGTTACTCCTACAAAAGTTAAAATCCTTTAACTCGTCAAACTCTGTTATCAAGTGGTTCAAATCCTATTTTAATAATCGGTCTCACAGAATTATTGATAGTAGTGGTAAGCTTTCTAATTGGAGGGAAGTCAAAAGTGGGGTTCCTCAGGGCTCTATTCTGGCACCCCTCCTCTTCAATTTGTTCACGTCTGACCTTGGAAGTGAACTTCAACATTGCAAATATCACAAATACGCTGACGATTTAAAAATCTATTTATCGGGGCCAATATCTTCATTAATTGGGTTACTTATTCTAGTCCAGGAGGATATCAATCGCGTTATCCTCTGGGCCTGGAAAAATGGACTTACTCTTAACCCGGGAAAAACTCAGGCAATAGTCGTTGGACCTACTTCATCTCCATCGCTTGAAACACTGGCATCATTTTCACCTCTTCGTATCGAGAATCTAACTATCCCTTTTTCGGAAGTGGTTAAAGATCTGGGATACTTCCATAACCGTACCTTGTCCTGGAAGGAACAGGTACAGAATATCTCAAGGAAAACATACAGAATTCTACAACAACTTTATAGGAATAAGGACTCTTTGCCAACCTCCACTCGGATACTTTTGGTTAAAAGTCTAATTTTGCCCCATTTTGAGTATAGCTGTTTAGTTTATGATGATTTGACCGACGATTTAAATTTAAAGCTTGAACGCGCGTTGAATGCCTGTGTCCGTTTAATCTACAATTTGCCTAAATACGAACACATAACTACATACAGACTTAAGGCTGGTCTGCTTAATGTTGCCAAGAGAAGACAATTCTTCATGGGTAATTTGCTCTATACTCTTTTTCAGAACAAAGCTCCCGAGTATCTATTCAACCTATTCCAATTTGTAGACAGAGACCTTCCAGCACAGTCCAAGCTTCGTAAAAGACATAAAATCCTTAAGATTCCTTTTCAAAGAACGTGTCAGCTTCAAAGATCATTTATAGTAAGGGGTGCCCGACAATGGAATAAAATACCATACGATATTAGAAATGCACCTTCCCTGTATCATTTCAAGAATCTCTTTTTCAAATATTTGTACGATACTCCTAACCCAACTCTTGAAATTGCTCACTGGTAAATTCTCATAATTAGTTTTTGAACATTCCATCATCGAATTTTCTTTTGTTTTCATTAACTTTTGCAAAGTATTTCTTTCACACACGGTTTTTCTTTCTTTATTTCAACCTTAACATGCACAAGATCTACCATCTAGCCACTTAGTGTTAATCACTACGCATTAATCTCAAACCTAATTTAATACGTATTTAGTGGTCGACTCTATTAATTTATTTAATTCAGTTCATAGATTAGATTATAAGATTAATCAAGTATTCTGCGGATCAGTGATTGCACAAATTTGTAATGACCCTGTATTATCCTGTTCCTTAGAGGGCTATTTAGCCCTAGGGACTTTTTTTGAATAAATACAAATACAAATACAAAGTTAGAATGGTCATAGACTATCGACAAATAAATAAAGATACTGACCAAGACGCCTACCCGTTACCAATAGTAGACGATATTTTAGAACAAGTAGGAGAAGCTAAATTCTTTTCCGCTCTCGATTTGAGCATTCTCAACATCTCAAAGACACTTCGAATATAACCGAATGCCCTTTGGACTAAAGAATGCACCAGCGACATTCCAGAGAATGATGGACAACGCATTTAGAGGATTGATAGGAAAAGAATGTTTCGCCTATATCGACGACATAGTGATATTTGGATCGACCCTAGAGGATCACAATAAACATCTGGTAAAAGTTCTACAACGAATCAAAGAACTTGGCTTAAGATTAGAACCAACTAAATGCGAATACCTCAAACCTGAATTAGAATACCTAGGTCATATGATAACTAAAAATGGAGTTGAAGAAAACCCTGCAGAAATCAAAGCAGTTCAAGATTTTAAAAATCCAATCACAGTAAAAGAAGCACAATCTTTCTTAGGACTTGCGGGATATTACAGAAAGTTCATAAGAAACTTCGCATCAATAGCTAAGCCCCTCACACTTTTAACCAAAAAAGATATTCCTTTCGACTGGACAAAAAAATACAAGGAAGCATTTAATAAACTCAAAAATGCCCTTTGCACGGCACCTGTCTTAAAGTTCCCAAACTTTGAAGAGCAATTCACACTCACAACGGATGCCTCAAACCTAGGTTTAGGAGCAGTCCTATCCCAGAATGAATATCCATGTTTATTTATATCTCGAACATTAAACCCTGCAGAAAAAAATTATAGCACATCTGAAAAAGAACTTTTAGCTATAATATGGTCAGTTAATCGCCTAAGACAATACCTTCTAGGAAACAAGTTTAAAATCCAAATAGACCATAAAGCACTAGTATGGTTACATAATTGTAAATACCCTAGTTCAAAACTCTTGAGGTGGAGAATCAAACTAGAAGAATACAAGTATGAGATCCAATATGTAAAAGGAAAAGAAAACAAAGCGGCCGACTGCTTATCCAGATTATTTCCTATCGAACAAAAAAACCTCCTAGACCAAGCACTAAGAGATATTAACCTCGAAAAAGTTATCGAAAATGAACTCTCTGACTTAGAATTACTCGACACACCCATAAATCGGGATATAAGCACACCAGAACCAGCAGTCATCAACAAGCCCATCAAGATAAATGAATACATTAGAAAAAGAGAATAGAAAAAAAACTCCCCATAGCAGATTAATAAAAACATTATCAGAAATCTCAGAACCAACAGCAGGTACTTCCGAGCCAACATTAGAGGAACAGAGAGAAGAACTTTCGGAAGCGAAACTACACCAAGACTTCATAGAATGGAGGCTAAATGCAACTTCAGGAACAGTTAAAATTAAACCTAACGCTTCCGGAAAACTCTGGACCTTTACGAAGAAAGAACAAATGCCACCCTTTAATGAGGAAGAATGGTTAAGAAAGTTAGGTTGGATAATCGACGAAATTAAATCTAGAAAACTGATTTTAGTAATATTAGCCTTTGGAGACCCTTTATTTACACCAATAGAAAAGGATGTAATCCAAGAAATGATCGAATACCTTTCTAATATTTACCGTGAATCTAACTTCCACTTATGTTTCTCTAACACCAGAAAACTCACCAAAGAAGAAAAAAGAAGAGTAATAATCGAAGCACATTCAACACATTTAAGGGAGAAAAACTCAATAGATCGAGCTAAGAAATTAGGATATTGGGTAGGAATGGACAACGACGTGATAAAATAAGTTAAATCCTGTCCCATCTGTCAGTTGCAAAAAACAACCAGAATCACTAATCAGCTAGTAGCGTAATACCTGACATCCCAAAGACACCTGAAGAGAAAATCGCGCTTGATATCTTCGGACCATTACCAGAAACTGTTCAAGGGAATAAGTATATATGCATTTTTAAAATCTTCGAAAAAATCAGACAAATTTCTCCAGGAATTTTTGTTTATTTCGCACCAAATCTTTGGCATCTTCGACTAATAGTGCGTCTAGATTTTCTAAGATATCCCGATCGTTTATTTTATAACCCGTTTTATACCTTTTCAATTCTTCAAGGAAATGCGCGGGACTATCGTCTTTATTATTCCGAAATTTGATTGGCCAATTGCTCATAATTTGCCATGGCCAAAAAGTAAAAATGTCGCTGGAATTGTTCGATTATTTGTATTATTTCCAGGTTCGCTATCCGTATCTGTATTATTTGTGTGGATTCTAGAATGTCTGTTTGATCTATTACTTGTTGTCGAGAGTCTATGTCGTCTGTTTTGGTTTAAAGTGCTTCTGTCCTCTACACGGAAAAAAGTGGATCGTTAGAAGAACTCTCGTAACCACTAGTTCTAACTATTTTAAATTGAACCGCAGCTTTTCATCGTGAATTTTGTTAAAATGACTATTTTTTGTTCAGGTATGTTAAACTGACTCTTTAAAAGAGTAGGATGAACAATTTCAAATAGTAGGATGCACTGCACTACTTGGTAACCATCAATACTCAGTGACAAGAAGTTCCTATTTCGTATAGTAAGCTTTCCTTCTGCGAAGAGTAACTTTGCCGATTTCGCATCGTAACGCGTTTATGTATATATATATAATTTTTTATATATATATATATATATATATATATATATGCACTGCACGTATTCTATACTGAACAAAAATGATGTAAAATGTCGATCGATTTGTGGAGGAAAAAAATTATGTTATATATGATAACTGCACGTAATTTACGATTATTCTTACACAATCGCACGTATAGAGTCTTACACATATGATCGCAAGCTCAAACGCTTTGAAAAATCGCCCCCGCTGGGGAATCGAACCCTACCTGCCTACCTAAAACCTGTCCTAAAACCTAAATATAGCGCACGCCTTAGTCAACTGAGCTACGGAACCGCTTAGATTTTTCTGACAAAGTCTCAATCAAGCGGTTTCTCTGAGAAAAACGTGGCCAGCTAAGAAAATAAATGTCTACTTACAATTTTTTAAATTAATCTCTCACAGGTGACATCTAATAAATTGTAAGGAGCTAGGGAAAAATATTTCGCTTAAAAGTATCAACTCACGCAGTAAATATTTTGTATTTTTGTAAATCAAGACTTGAAAAAATGATTTTGAATGAAATCTTTGGAATTTTTAATTTTACTTTATTATCATCTCACTTCATTTGAAACGTAACATTAATTTACATAACTGATATGTGTATGAATAAAAAAATATTTTGAACATTGTAATAATATATCAAATTCAAAATTGAAATCACTATTTTAAGATGAAACAAACATTGAATAGTGATTCAAATTTAAATTTTTTGCAAAAATAAAATTTTTCTCATGAGATAATAAAAACTGTTTAATACAAAAAAAATTGGTTCCGAGAAACGAATATTAAAGATCGCGATATCACAGTAGAAATGTAGATTTCATTTTTGTTAAAAATCTTAAGAAAATGAGAAAAAATTTTTTTTCAATAAATGGTATTGATTTCTACAAACATCAATGTGAAAAGGTTGGAAAAATTATTACTGCTTTGAATATGGAAATTAATTTGAACTAAAATTGTATTACAAATTATTTTTTTATGACACATGCATGATTTCAGCCCTTTTCAACGCCTATGAAGCGTGGCTAAAGCTCTACTTTTTACTCCCTAGGGACTCAAAAGTGACGTCAGAGATGAATAATGAAAATTATATATCTACGAGCTCGCATTTTATGATTATCAGCCCACTCACGGTAAAAACTGAGAGGAAATTTTGGTTGCAGATAATAGAATTTTGCGGTTATTTATGGAAGGTTACCATATATACCTGTAAAATTACCATAAATTACTGGTATTTTTCATAAATTTCCGGAAATTTATGGAAATTTAAAAAATGAATGTTGGGTAAGTGACCATATTCACCTGTAAAATTACCATGAATGACCGACATTTCTCATAAATTTCCGGAAATTTATGGAAATTTTTAAAAATAAATTTTGGGTATTCCATGGTAAGTTACCATATTTACCTGTAAAATTACCATAAATTACCAAAATTGTCCATAAATTTCCGGAAATTTATGGAAATTTTTGAAAATTAATTTCGGGTAAGTTACCATATTCACCTGTAAAATTAACATAAATTACCGTAATTTTTCATAAATTTCCGGGGATTTATGGAATTTTTTAAAAATGAATTTTGGATAATCTATGATTAGTTACCATAAGTCACCTCTAAAATTACCATAGATTAGGTTAACATTAATTTCATGCTTCATTATGCAAAATCTAATATGGACTGAAATCATGACTGTATTTCGATAAATGTCTGAAATCATCCATTTGTTATGAAAAATATCTTATGCGCCAAGGGGGAGAGGCACTTTTGCTCCCCCTAGGTGCATAATATACTATTTAATTATTGATTCAAAAAATGATATGTCGAAAAAAATGCATTATTCTACTAAAAAAAATTCTTCCAAATAATATAATATTCGAACCTGGGTGGCTACATCAAGTACGATCTCAATCATTTTTATTGTGATAAGGAATTAAAAATATCATAAGCAAAAAATTCCATAGCAGAAGTAATGTAAAAAAAAGTATTTTTTTATATATAATTTTTCATAATATTTTTATATTCTGAAAATTTGGTACAAAACAAAAAAACTGTATCGAAGTATAAAGTAGAGTTATTCACTATGTTTATTTATAACAATTATCTCAACCAATATTATGAAAAAAGAGAAACCATTATAAAATAGTTTCTGACAATTTATTTCCTTTTGTAAAATGTCAGCGAAAATCTGTTGTTTTACTGATAAGCAAGTTTTAAGTCGTCCTTCTTTTTTAATTTCAAGCGGACCGCCTAAAAAATTTTTTGGAAAGGGCCTACACGTTTCTAGTTATGCCACTGAAGTTACTCACAATTTCAAATAGTAGGGCTAACAATCTCGCGCAGTGCTTATTGCAATGCGAAAAAGGAGATCGAACTCACTTGCAAAAGTCAAACTCACAATGCTTTGCTTACTATGTGAATTAATTATTCATACAGTTTACATGTTCAACTGTACAATTCCAAATAGTTATTGAAGCTACTTGTTCTTAGTAATCTTTCTTTTTACAATCTGAAGTAGTAATGCTGACTTTAGGTTTTGTATATTTTGAGATTACAATCTCATTCAGTATAAAAAACTATTTGAATTGTTTCCTGTACAATGTGAACAAGTAAACTTGAAGTTAACAATACATAAAAGTGAATCTAACTATCTACTTTTTTCCGTGTAATGATGGTCTGTCATCTGAGTTTTGTCATTTAAAATTATTTATTCTCGTTCTACTACGGTTTTCGGTATTGTTGTGGGAAAGTTGACGGGGTTCTTGTAAATTATCCTTTGAATTGAATTGTACTGCCTGTCTATTAAGGGATGTGCTTTTATTTTGCCTGTAACTAGGTTCAATCTTTTCTCTTTCGTTTGCAAAAGAACTATGAGCTGACGGGTTTAATCTAAGTTTTAAATCATTTGCCGTTTCTTCGTTTTCTATACAAAATCTTTCCTTTTGTTGGTTTATAGACTCATTGAACTCTACACTTTCTAAAAGTTTGTCGGTTTCTAAAATGAACTGTGTATTATTTTTCAAAAAGGAATCGCAATCAAAAGTTTTGTTGTTGGTTTGTCTCGGATTGTTTATTGAGCCTAACCCGCCTATTGCGGGTAACTCTTCGTTATCCCAATAGAAGGTATTGATTTCTAGGTCGAAAGTTTTGTTAGGGTTTTGAGTAAGGTCATGGAGTACGTGTCGGTTATTTTGAGTTGGTTCAGCATATGTTTTCCGAGTCAATCTGTCTTTTTCTGACCTATTTTTATTCATTGGGGTTTCCATGTTTTTTTTTCACGAAACCCCTACCGCTACCTATCGATCTATTTATTATTTTAGGGATAGCGCCCGTGTTTTTGGCTGGAGTTGGGTCCATAATTTAGATTATTGGTCTCGTTGTGACCTTATCCGAATTAATATTTTGGATTTGAAGTGCAGCGGCACCTTCCAAATCTAGGTTATCACGATCGCTTTCCATGACTGTAGGTTTCGGCATTGTGATTTTAATTTTTCCCGATCTCAATTTCATTTATTTTAATCTTGAGTTAGGATTTGTACGGAAAGGACACCCTATATTTTCGTTCGATGTAGGTTTCTAATTTAAAATTTCCATTTCGTTCGAGAAATTTTAATTAAAATTTTAATTAGTCGTTTAGTGGTTAGAGAGTTCGAAAATATGTTTATTTTCGTCGTAGGACACTTTTTTTGGGGATACGACGCGTGACCTTGCGTATGACTCGCGAGAGTACATGTTGCACGTGGGGACTCGTTACCGCGCTAGGAAGTTTCCCCAAGTCGGGCGATTGAAATATTCAACGGGAAAAAAAATGTATGCTTTTCTTTTTCGATTTCATCTTTTTTCTAATTATAAACGTCTGATTTTTCGAAAATATCTATGATTTTTCCAAATTCTTTCTTTATTTTTATTTCTATCTCGGTTTAATTCTTTTTAAACAAAAATCAATATTGATTTTATTACCATAAAGATAAATTTATATTTTAATTTCCGATTATGGTTTTCCTTACTTTATTCGTTTAGGCCCTGAATTGCGATGCGCAAATATCTGCTGCAATTTTCGCATATGCGAGTATACCATACAATTTTTAATTTATATCTCCTCAAATATCACATAATAGGCACTCCAGAATCATTATATAAATTTATCAGGTCATTGGCACATATAAATCAATTTCATACATATATCAGATCATTGGCACACGTAAAAAATTATCTCGTATATAATATCACAAGTACACATCAACAGCATTTCAAGATCGAAAATCATCAAAATCAAATCAAATACACATTAGTCAAAGATAGCAGGTAGCAAAATGGCAAGGCATGTGAATTCAATAGTATGCAACAAAGATTAAAAGAAAAGTTCAAAAGTTTGAGAGTTAAAGTCAGAAATAGAGTCTAAATTTTGCATTGTGTCTATTTTTCTCGGCAGGATTGAATTTTAAGATAGTAAAGATGTGGGATTTTAGGTTGGGCGCCAGGTATTACGGGGGTTGTGCCGAGGAGGGAAATTGGGAGATTGGAAAGCCGAGAGACGGGTAGAGACACAATCAAACAAGGAATATGAACCAGTTAACCGGTAATGACGCATATATATGCGCAGAAATCATCCAGGCCAAAACTGGTAATGACGCATATATGCGCACTTTGAATAACTGCCACAAAACTCAATGGATTTTGATAAAAATTGGACTGCCCTACGTTTTTTGGTCGCTGATGACGAATCCAAGGTAAAAATTAAGAAATTCAAAATGGCGGACCCAATATGGGGGATCCAATATGGTAAACTAAAATGCAAAAGTCACGTGATTTGACTGAAAGTCAGTACTTAGTAGTTTTTTTGGTCGCTGATGACGAATCCGGGGTCAAAATTGAAAAATTCAAATCAGCTGATAATATATTAGGAAATTCATCATCGACTCAAACAACTCTTCTGTACTGCCTTTCATTCAAGTAACGTGAATTTTGCATTCTAGACCACCATATCGGACCCGCCATTTTCAATTTTTCAATTTTGACCCCGGATTCGTCATCAGCGACCTAAAAAAACTCTAAGGAAATGAACTTTCATGATTAACACGGAATTATTAGCTTCTACCAGTTTTGGCACATAACGTCGATTTCGAGCCTACCAGTTTTTTTTTTTTTTTTTATACCATTAAGCCGTTTCCCTTTCGGCGAGCCTCTAGGGGTAGGCGTGACACTACCCGATTCGGCTAGTGTTTCTAGGTGGATCGTTTCTTGTAGTAAATAACTACAAGTGTGGGCTCACCACACCCACGACCGCAAACAGCAACGCAGTAGTAATATTCTCGAACGGTCATCCATCCAAGTACTAACCGCGCCCAACACTGCTTAACTTCAGTGATCTAACGAGAACTGGTGTTTCCAGCGTGGTATGGCCGTTGCCATACTTATTTAACTGGTTAAAATGAGAGCATGGTTTATTAAGCCACTCACATTCGGTGATAGTGCGACGGCGGCGTCGCTGAGAGCTGCGATGATAAGAGCGGCGATAATGCGACGGCTGCGTCGCTGGGCAGGCAGGCGACGGGGATCAGACTGGACGACACCCCTGGTCAGGTAGATCACGGGGATCAGATTAAGCGCCGTTACCGAACGGGTAAAGGGTAGAGGCCGCAATGAGGCGATGGTGGCATACACCGTGGACTTATCCCCAAGCACAACGTAAAGAACTACACCAACGAGAGCGGTTTGCACAAGGGCGGTTGAGCCAAGACTGATCCGCTTCCGAGCGTTGGCTCGGGACTTCGGGTCCCCTCGGGGGATTCCGTTCCGACTCGTGTGCGGTCCGGCAACCCTTTCGTGCAGGGTCGTACTGAGTCCCGCATTATGGTAAAAGTTATTTCATAAACCTCACTGCATCAAACTGCAAGATTTACTCTGTGAAATTGTAAATCCGTATCCAGATCGAATGGGGATTAGTGACAATTTAGCAATGTCACCCTGAAATCCCTACTTAGTAGCGAGCGCCAGGTACAGCTCGCATTTTACACTGCGTGTTCGCGAGAGTAGAGGTTACACATTTGCTCAGTAATCCTTGTTCCTTCTAGGAGTAAAAATTATATTTTCGCACTGTAACGCATATATGTATATATGCACTGCACGCATTCAGCCAAGTGAGGATCGGTACCGCTTAAATTTTTCTCACAAACTCTCGGTCATGCGGTTTCTCTGAGAAAAACGTGGCCAGCTAAGAAATGATAATAAATGTTTACTTAACATTTTTTTAAGCAATCTCTTACCGATGATATCTAATATTTTGTAACGAGATTGGAAAAAACATTTTGCTCAGAAGTATTAACTCACACAGTAAATATATTATTAGTCATTTATATGTATTATTATAAAATGAATTAAATCACAATTTCTAAAAAGTACATATTTTGTATTATTGAAAATTAGGACTCGAAAAAATGTTTCCGAATGAACTTTTTGAAATTTTTAATTTGACTTTATTATCATCTCACTTTATTTCAAACGCAACACTCATTTAAGTAACTGATATCGTCGCCCTGGAGTTATACTACGCCATGTCCACTTTTTGAAAATTTTGAACTATTATAATTTTTAGGTTTGAGTAGGATTTAACTTTCTTTTTTAATACATTTTTCCATGCAATTTATTTCCTCAGCTGTAACAATTATTAATTTAAATATTCATGATAATTAAAACTTAGAATTATATCACTACATGTCCTTTTTTGTACTACAATAAATGAAAAATGCCAACTTCGTATTGCATATTTTATATGGATAACCTAAAGTTCAATTTGAGAAATGACAATATTCAAAAACATATGTAACCTTAAAACTGACCATCGGAATATTACTCCAATGTCAATAATTTGGGAGTAACTCATTTAATTCGAGGTATGCAATACAACAGAATAATGTAAACTATCATTTTGTTAAATTTTTACTTAAGAATTTCATAATAAATAGTTCATTTATAGATATTTTGTGAGCATGGCGTACTATAATTCTGAGAAAAAATGAATTTTTTGAATCTCATATAACGCCATGTCCAAACCCAGTTTTCCACATCAATAGTATTAAAATGTTTGCGAATATGTTCTTGATCACACATTATTTTTAACCGATAAACTTTTTTCGACATTCGACAACGTTTTCGGAGAGTATATTATGGTTGAAATTTGAAATTCATTTTCTCAGTTTGAAAGTTGAGGGACATGGCGTACTATAACTTTAGGGCGTCGATATATAAATAAAAAATAGTTTAAGCAACGTAATAATATATCAAATGCAAAATCGAAATCACTGTTTTAAGATGAGACAAACGTTGAATAGTGATTCAAATTTAAATTTTTTGCAAACATAAAATTTTTCTCATGAGATATGGGGATGCTGAATTAGAATAAAAACTGTTTAAAAAAAATATAAATATATATATATATATATTCGGTTGCGATAAATTAATGTTAAAGACCGCGATATTGCAGTAGTATGGTAGATTTTATTGTTGTTGAAAATCTGAACAAAATGAGAAAATATTTATTCCCATGAAATGGTAGTAATTTCTACAAATATCAATGTGAAAAAGTTGAAACAATTATTACTACGTTAAAATTGGAAATTAATTTGAACTAAAATTATTTTGATAATTGTTGTTTCAAAAAATGATAATTCGAAAAAAGTGCATTATTCTACTAAAAAAAATTCTTCCAAATATAATATTCGAACCTGGGTGGCTTAATAAAGTACGATCCTAATAATTTTTGGTGTCATTAGAGTATTGTATTTTATTACTCTCCCTTTTACGGGTTTGAGGGCTCCGGTCCCTTTACATATTTTACAATTTCACTTATCCTCTATGCCTTATGCTTATCTTAACCTATAGACGCTTCGCCTTCTTATTATTTACAAGATCTTATCTATTATCTTACTAGCTAATAACTATAATCTAACAAGTGCGCGAGACCTTCCAGGGCTTCCGTTTCTTCTTACCATTATTCTTCAAGCTTTTCAAAGACACGCAACACTAATTTTACTCATCCATATTTCAATTTTGGTTTTCACCTCCCCCATGCATTCTCTCTTCCCTTTTCTCTTCTAAGCTCTTAATCCACTTTTCCCCTTGTCCACAACCGCTCAGTATCCACCTAACTTTATCTACAACGCTCTTTCCCCCTTCTTCTTACCCTGTACATCTCTCCAACACGTGCTCCCAAGATTCCCTTTCATACCCGCATATCCTACACATTTTCATTTTTCCACTGATCCAATATTTACACTCATTCATACCTTCTCCCATTCTGAAGCGTATCATCCTGTACCACCTGCACTCCTTTTTCAATTTCCCTAAATATTCTGGGACCCCTTCCATCTTGATGAACCTATACCTGCTTCTTACTCATTTCCCCCTCCACTACCTGCCACTCCCTCCCCTCGTCACGCATTCTCCATTCTCTTCTCACTTTCCATCTTTCCTCCTCCCATCTTGAATGTCCCGTGTTTCCTCTCCTCTCTCTATCTAATACTTCCTGCAGGCATGCCTGTGCAACTTTGCAACCCTTACCACTCTTAATTTTCTCTTCAAAATTTCATACCCTTTTCCTCTGCCTTATTACCAATTTTTCTCTCGCTGTTTCTTCTCTCAACATATAACCTGGGCAGTTCCAACTCACTCCCATAACTCATCTCAGGAATCTCTTGCATGTTTTCTACTTTTCTGTACTCCTTCCATCCCCAAATCTTCACTCCATAACACATCACAGACCATACCAGTGAATCAAACAGCCATACTCTCATCTTCCAGTCCTCTTTCAATCTTCTTTGTCCAAACCCCCACACTTGAACCATCACATAACTCGCACTTTCCATCCTTTCTTTCACTTGCAGATCGTTTTCACCTCCCGCTTCGAACCAGAATCCTGAATAACAAAATTCCTCTACCATTTCCACCATTTCCCCATTTATCTTCCATCCATACTTTACTTCATTCTTTCTCTTCCTGAAACATACTATCTTCATCTTCGTCACATTGATTGTCAGGTCTTTCTCCCTCACGTACTCTTCGAATCCTTTCATTAGCAGGCTCATTACACTTTCATACTTTGCCAGAAGCACCACATCGTCCGCGTACGCTAACGAGCATATTCTCTTATTTCCTAGGACAATACCCCCTTCACCTTTACTTTCCCTTTTCTCTTTTAGGTCCGCTAACAATATGCTGAACAACAACGAGCTTAGCGGGCACTCTTGCCTAAGACCCCTCCCTGTCCAAAATTCCTCTCCTTTCTGTTCCCCGATCCTCACCCTTGTCTTTGTCTCCGTGAAGACCACTTTCATCCTCTCAATCAGCTCTTAGTCCACCTCTCTTTCTTTCATTTCCTTCCACAAAACTTTCCTATTCACCGAGTCGAAAACTGCCTTAAAATCTACAAAGAGTGCGACCACGTTTCCCTTTTTCTGTCCCAGGTTCCTGTTGATTAAATAATTAAGTGCGAAAATGTTATCCACTGTCCCCATACCCTTTCTGAATTCTGTTTGATTGTTTGGAATACTCCCTTTTTCCTCTACGTGTTCTTCTAATCTCTTCCTAAGCACCTCCGCGTAAATCTTATACTTGACTGGCATGAGAGTGATTCCTCTATAATCTTCCACTTTTTGCCCCCTCCTTTCTTTGATAAAGGAACTACCAAACCTCTTCTCCACTCCTTCGCCCATCCTTCTCCTCTCTATACTCTATTACATACTTCCAAAATCTCTTCTCTAACCCTTCATCCGCCAAATTGCAACGCTTCATTCTCCATCCCATCCTCTCCTGTGACCTTATTTTCTTTCAACTTCTCAATTGCTTGATTCAACTCCTCTCTGGTCAACTCATTTCCACCTTCTATTCCTCCCTTCTTAACCTTTCTACCATTCGCCCTCACCTTGCTATCCACCCTTCCTAGCAATTTCTTGAAATATTCCGTCCAATCATCCATACTTATCTCTTCATTGATTCGTTTCCATTCACTCCTTTCTCTATTGATCACCTCCCATTCTCTTCCTTCCTTTTTGCCTTTTTCTACCTCCTCCATGTACCTTACCTTCTCCTCCTGTCATTTTACATCGAGTAATTTCTCGTGTTCCCTTCTTCTTTTATCATACTCCTTTTTGTCTATCTCTTCTTTTCTCCAACTCTTTGAGGATAACTTTATGCGCTCTTTACTCTCTGCACATTCCGCATCCCACCATCCTCTCTTCTTTCTTCTTTCTTCCTCACTCGGACTAATTTCTTCCACTATCTTCTCTACCCTTCCCCTCATCTTACACAACTTCTCATCCACGCCTCCCCCATCTTCAATCAAACAATTCTCTTCTTCCATTCTTTCCGTATATTCTCTCAGCTTATCAACTCCCCATTTACCCATCTTTGCTTTTTTCCTTGTCGCTCCCTCCTTCTTCCTGACCTCTCTTCTCCCATTCCCGCATATCAACGTTGCAATGACAGGGAAGTGTTCTGACCCTATTTCGTTCCATACTTCCATTCTTTTTAACAGCCTCTCTATCCGTTCCTCGGCCAGAATGTAGTCAATAACTGTTTCCCCTTTCCCTGAAAACGTAATCTCGCCTTCCTCACCCCCTTCCGAGTTCCGATTACAAATAAACCATCCTGTTTCTCCCAGGATTCCCAACATTGTCTTACCCTCCTGGTCCACCTGTTTGTGTTTCAGCATTCAGATCACCTCCTATCAACACGAATTCGTCATCCTTCTTCGCCACCCATTTCCTAATCACACTCCAACTCCTTCCTCTCCCCTTCTCCTATAAACGCAAACTATCCTCACTTTTCTTTTTCCTATCTTCAGCATTCTCGTTATAACTACATCCGTTTCCTAAAATCCCATTTCTATTCTATTTTCTCCCACCAATTCCTTCCTCTCTCCTGATACCATACCCCCTTTCTTCCTTCCCTTCACCTTATCTTTCTTTGCCCCTTGCATTTGCCAAATATATCCCTTGGGTAACTTCCTCTTCACTCTCTTCCACTCCTTCTCATCTACCCAGGTTTCACTCAACATCACTTCATCCCATTTCTTCACCTCTTCCCAGAATCCTTCATCTTTATTCATTAGCCCTGATACGTTCCACAAAGCTACTCTCACTTCTTTCTTCCTTTCTCCCTTCTTTCGTCCTTATATCCCCTCCCTACTTTCTGTGGAAACCCCATCGCTTCGTTTTCTCCTCCTTCTTTCCTTTCACCGTCTACTGTTTCCATTACCTCCTCCCTTATGTTCTCAATCTCCACTTTTTCCCCTCATCGCCATGGGCCTTCCCTACACACTTGACTCAAGGTATCTTCCTCACCATCTCATATCCACACATTCCCATGTATCCAGAATCTGTCTCTTCCTATCCATAACGTGCTCCCTTCCACTCTTTCACTCCATGCTTTCTGTTTCATCATCCACTTTCTTCTTCTTTCATTCCACTTCAAATCTTCCTCTATCCTTTCTTCCCTTCCCTTGAGAGCTTTCTTCTTTCTCAAAATATCAACGTTTTCTTCCTCATTTCTCACTTTCACTAAACACATACGCGATCTACCTTCAATCTTCCTTCCGACTCCATTTACCTCTTCAACGTGCACTTTTTCTCCAATTTCACCCATCAACTTTTCCACTTCTTCTCTTCCTGATTCACTACTCACTTTCATTCCTCTAATCACTATATTTCTACTCCGTTTTGTCTTCTCTTCTACTTCCATTTTTCTTTCCAACTCTCTCAATCTTGATTTCATTCCCACATTTTCTAGGATAACGTTCTCATTCTTTTCTGTTACACTCTCTCCTTCTCTTACCCCTTCATTCCCTTTCTTTATATCCTCAGACTCACACTCTAGCTTTCTCACTCTGTCTGCCAATTTCTCCATATCCGATTTTCTCTCTTTCTCACTTATCCTTTGATTTTTCTCAATATCCTCCAACTGCTTCCAAACTTTATCTTTTTCTTGCCGCCACACCAGATCTCATTCTTCCCACTTCTCTTTAACGTTCCTCATTTCCTCCCAAACCTCCTCCCCTCGTTTTTGTATGCCATTAAGACTTCGGTTCTTTTTCTCTCTAAACCCTTTAATTAGATTTTCCAGGCTCTCCAGATCGACTTTCCCTATTGCTTTATTCCTCTCCGTTGGAGACTTTTTTTTTAACTTTTTCCGCAACTTATCATCTCCCTGCTCATACCCCTTTTCTTCTTCCCTTGATCTTTTACTGTCTTCCGTCTTCTCCCCCTCATCGCTTTTATCCGCAAACCCTCCCCCCTGTCTCCATTTATCAAAAATTTGTCTCGATCCTAAACTGCTAGCTCTGGATCTATTAAGGAGTTCCCGATTTGACGGCCTACTTCGAGTCCTCCTGTCAGCTAGTGCCCCTTCCTTCTCTCCCCACCTGAAGTAGCCTGGCGTAGCATAATCGCCATCATCGCTATCTCCGGCATCACCCTTATCCCTCCCTGTTTAGCCGGTCTCAGTGAGATCATCAGTACCGGGATTGTTTTCAACCTGCTGCTGCTCTCTACCGGGCACCACTAGACTCCTCGTGACAAACATGCTGGCCTATTTTATCGATCTGCTGTCCCCTATCTTCTCTCTCACTTTTCCGTCCTCGACGACTAACCTCCAAATTATCACTTCCAACTTTCCTCCTAAGAGTTATTTCCGATTTTTATTTATAATAATTATCTCATACAATATTATGATAAAGGAGCAACATTATAAAATAGTTTCCGATAATTTATTTCATTTTGTAAAATGTCAGTGGGTGGTCTGTGTGTAGACAAAAAAATTAGACAAAATAATGTATATATTTCATTTTTAGTTTAATAACATAACCTAAAACTGAAATTGAACTTAAGTTTGACTAACAATCACTCACTGTTAAATAGTTAGTGACAGTGACTGCCTAACTTGCTTTTCAATCAGTTCTTTGTGAATAATTCGAATTTAAAGAGAATACAAATATTCATTTTGAAATTATATCATATTATTAGCATTTTTTAAATTAATATTATTTTGGGAGTATTAATCTGCTTTATATTTTTTACTTGAAGAAAAATAATTGGGACCCATGTATATTACCTTATTAGCACTTGGAGTGTATTTATTATTCTCTGCCGTAATAATTAATATCTCCCGTACTAAGGAAGAACTTATGTAAGTAAGTTACTTGAAAATCTTAAATGAAAAATGTAATTTACAAATGAAAAATAAAAAAAAATGAAACAATGAAAACTTTGAAATTATGAATATATTAATTAAAATGTTTTTGAAAATTAAAAAAAGATTTGGAAGTTTCAATCGGATGCATACATTTAAATTTCAGTCAAGGTTTACCGAAGATGTTTACACATAAATCTATCTTGGGTCATAGTTTAGGACGCCCGTGATTTTTTTTTCGTATCTTGTATATTTTCAACGGAAAATGGAATTTTTTATTTTTCATTATTTATTTGTGCGATAAAAGTGTGAATTTTCGTTTTTTGAAGAAAATTAAAAAAAGTCTCATAAGAATTTTGTAGGGTGTTGAATAAAAAATTTGTCTTCTCTTGAATTTTTGTTATATCGTGCGTTGTTTGGCTTAAAATGTTCCTTTTTGATTGCATAAGGATAAATTATTTGTCTTTTTCAGTACCACGAATACCCGTACATAGAATTTTAAAATTTGCAAAACAAGTTGTCTCAAAAATTTTGAAACGGCGCTCACTTTTCGAATTTTTATCCAAAATGGCTGGCTAACGAACTTGAACTTCATTTTAGGACACTTGAGAAGTATGCCAAAGCCCAATTCAATCTGTCAATTCTTGCGGAATTTTCGATTTTTCATTATTTATTTGTGCGATAAAAATTGGAATTTTCGTTTTTTGAAGAAAATTCATCAATTCGAAAAAGTCTACTCTAAGCGTAGAGGACGCAATTCCCGTAAAACATAAAACTTTTTTGTGAGAGACAACGCAGAGAAATTTTTATAACTGTATTGCAAGAAACTCACAATCAATGTATGAACTATCATGTCTTTGGCATTTTATAAAATATCGGCTTGGATTTTGCAAAGAAATTGTCAAAATTATTGGAACTGAGGATCATTCAACACTCCTATTTAAAGTTGTGGCGCTTACACATTTTCTTTTTTTGTCCCTGTCAAGTATAATGTAATAATGTAATTACGATTCATGTTTTTCAATTGCTGCATTATTAATAAAATCATATTCCTGTAAAAAAAAAACATTACATTTTTCACCGCAGGATGTCAGTAAACGTTTCCGTTTCATTTGAGGTTCATTTACCAGCATTCAAATAAGAAAACTATATTTCAACTTAGTTGCCCCAAAGCGACCCTGGTTTCTTCAAACTGCATCACGCGGCACGTGCCACGAACCAAACCACGCCCTTCTAGAAGCAAGTAGAGGCCCGTGGTGGTGGAAACAGACCATGTGGTGAACGAGCAGTTTTCCCCAGGTTGGGCAGTCCTGGAATATATTGAGGACACATAGCGATCTAAGGATGACCTACGCGCGGATCCATGCGAAGGAGGGGGTGCAACGGGCACTCCGTCGCACCCCCCGTAAACCCACACTTTAATTATTAAAAAAACATTCAATTTGTGTTGAAAATGTCTGGAGCAATTTATTATTTGTTACATAATACTCTCTAGAATCATTATATTGTCTTATTGTTATTTTACAAGGTTTATATTGCTTAAATGAACGGCAGTAATATGATGGCCTCCGTCCTTCCGTGTATGGAAGGCGCTGGTCGAAATGCTCTTTTTAAAAGTCCTTTCTGCAGTTCAGTTGTTTTAGTATTACACTGGGACTCCTAATGACCGGAACCCGACATACCGTTGCATTCGGTGATGAGGGAATCCAATGAGGCCAGAGAGAGGCATTGCAAGTACACTTATTCAATATGGCGGTGTAGCTGGTATCGTTGCTGATTGGCTGCAATTTTTTTTTTTACTTGCGCGTGGCTTGACCTTGCATGGATTGGATTATGGTTTACGTTTCTCCACTATAAAAAGCCACGAGCAAGAAAAAGAATAAAGGTTCGGAGAACCCCAATTTGACGTGAAGGCCATTGAAGCCAAGTTGGGGCAGATGACAATTCCGTCCTGGGTACCTGAGGAAGGTTCCCCCACTACACGGCTTCCCCTCACTTAGCCGAGCTGCCGTCGTCGATCCTACTATCGGCAAGAAAATTCGAGTCCTCTGGCTTTGACGTTAAAAAAGTAAGTGAAGAAAAAATGGTAGCTCAATGAATAAAGGATCATTTTAGAGGTCAAAATGTTGTACGCTGATGAGCCTGAAACGAATATGCCAAAAAAATGTGTATAGCTCACAGACCCGAAAATTTGTTAAGAAGTAGGGAAATTTGACAGCTTTTAAAGACAGTGAACTTTGGAACATAGTCTTTTATTGAAAAAATAATAGGAAAAATCTGAAAAAATTCATGGCACCTTAAACATTTCTGAACAAATTGCTGTTAAAAACATTGCAGAATATAACAAATTGTTCGTTTTTTGTTCATAAATATACGACTTTACTATCTTCAGTTCTAATGAAGATAATGAAGTGATTTGAATTAGAGGTAGTTAGTTGAACTATTTGTAATATTTATTGTTAATATTTACTATTTGTTTCATAGGATCATCCTCGTCTTTCTTGGATGCACATGCTGAGGAAAGACGAGGGCAATCTTATGAAAAAATGCACCCCACTGGTTTCTTACACTTGCTTTCCAGTATAAAAAACTGTCTTCAAATTTCGCAATTTGCATGAAGAGGAAAAGAAGCACATAATTATTTCAAATTGTAAATAATTATAAATAGTTCAACTAACTACCTTTAATTTAAATCACTTCATTATATTTCCAAATTGTAAATAACTGGAAATGGTTCAACTAACTACCTTTAATTTAAATCACTCCATTATATTCCTTAGAACTGAAGATAGTACAGTTGTATATTGATGAGCAAAAAACGAACAATTGGTTATATTCTGCAAATTTTTCAACGGTAATTTGTTTAGAAATGTTTAAGATGCCACCATGAATTTTTTCAGATTTTTCCAATTATTTTTTCAATAAAAAACTATGTTACAAAGTTCACTGTCTTTAAAAGCTGTCAAATTTCTCTACTTTTTAACAGATTTTCGGGTCTGTAAGCTATATAATTTTTTGTGTATAATCGTTTCAGGCTCCTTAACGTACAACATTTTGATTCTCAAAATGATCCTTCATTCATTGAACTACCATTCTTTCTACTCTTACTTTTTCAACGTTAAAGCCAGAGGACTCGAATTTTCTCGCCGATAGCAGTCAGCGGTCCTGTGTACATAATGAGCATTAAAATGCGGGGTATAACATCGTTTAAATTTACCACTTGTCAATTCACAAATAAAATATTCGAAATCTGCGAATTATAAAGATTTGTACGATATGTTATTTGACTGAAAAAAGTGGAAAATCAAATAAGGTTCAAGAATAGGAAACTTTATGGAAAATTTTTGAGTATATCTTATACAAATCCACTGCAGTAGCTTTAGTTTTCTAGTACACTATTTTACTTAACTTGGGAAAATCCGGAAGCTGAAATTTCACCAGTTTTCAGAACTTATTAACTAACATGCTGAATTTGGCTTATTTCTCAAAGCATTGCATTTATCAAAATTATCCTTGCATAATTTTGGATGAAATACAAAAACGATTTTTTCGTTTTTTTTTATTCCCGTAGACAATTTTTTCCTATGTTCAACATCACTGGACTGGGTGCAAAGGGGTGTTTGAAAGCAAAAAAATTATTATCTGGTAAAGTTAATTGTTGTAAATAAATTAAATTAAATAGTCCACCGCATTATCGATTTTTCGTCGTTAAAGTACATTTTTGAGTTGGAATTACTTGCTTTTATCAATAAAATGATACTTGATCATATGAATTTTTCATTCGATCTTTTTTATCAATTTTATAAGCAAACTACATAAAGAAATGCTCAGTGTGGAGATTTAAAGACAGGAAGAAATAGTCTTTTCTCTCAATTTTGTTGAAATTATGTTGTTTATGTTGCTGAATGATAAAAATTTGTAATCCGGTTTTTTTTGTGAATTTCATCGAATAAATGATTTGTTATTTTAATTTTCCTTGAATGGTGTCATCACATATATCAAAAATAATTTTCTGACTAATTCTATAAGCAAATGCCTAGGGTCAACGTTTAATTTAATTAATTTTGATTGTTTTCTTCAATTATTTTTCCAATGATATTCATTTATGAAATTTTGTTATTTAATATTTTTTGTTAATTTTATAAACCAATTCTATAAACACATGTAGAATGTAGACGCGTAAAGACTTTTTTCCTTGTGAAAATTTGCGTCAAATAAACATGTATGTATATTAAAGTCGGTAAAACAGAGTGCGTGAAAACAACGAGTTCTTTGATGCCTTCAGATCTTGTCAAATATTAGACCTCAAATTTGTCGACTTAATTCCTAATTACGATTAAAGTGCAATGTGCGGGTGAAATTTTTTCTAAAATTCCTGTGAATGTTAGAATTTTAACGTGAGTACAGGTGCTTGGAGGTTAGGTTTCTCAATTATCTGTTTAATTGAACTTTTCTCCTGAAAACCAGTGTAAGAACATATTTTGTAACGGGGTGACTTACCACTCGTTAAGGATCCTCCCCTGACTTCATACTTCAATTATCTAAAAATAATCGCGATACATTCCAAGGCCAGCACGAACTCAGAAATTCAATTATTTAAGGAATGACTCTGAGAGTGTAGTATGTGGATGAGTGTTAAATAAAGGAATTTTAATTCTGTATTGGTTATTTTCTCTGACATAAAAGGGACGTTACCCATACATACAATGTACACTTTAATTTAGGTTAGGGCTAGGTCACATTCGTATAAGGGCACTTAGCGTCCTACCTTCGTTTCCTTGAGAGACCGGAGTCTCTCTCTCTCTCTCTCTGAATTAAAAGAAAACTTAGGAGTTTCTCACATCGCCGAAAATACCAACAAGGGAAGGAAGGAGGTCCTTCGCGATCTCCACCCAAATGTTGATTTAGCAATGGGGCACTGCCAACACACCACACACGCGGTCAACTTTACCACACACGTCAAACCGAGATTTAATTAATTTCATCCGGGGTTGAATCATTATTCACTACAACTGCAGAGTGTCGAAATCACAACCGGCTCCGTACCTGTCATTACATACGGGCGGCCATTTTTGTCACTACCGGTAAAGTAGCACCTACTGGACCTGGTCGGGGAGCGAGGTAGACAAGCGGGAAGCTGGCGAAAGTCTGATTTGGATTTTTGTCTTCATTTCTCAGAGATGTTTTAGTTTTACTTTGTTTATAGTATAAATTGTTGTCATTTAATATGTACGAGTTTTGAGTGAGTTTTCTCCCTTTGATGGAGTTTGAGAGTCGGTATATATTGTGCGATACTTTTTCTTTATTTTCTTAGTTGTTAAGCATAATTCCGCGAAATGTTAATTTTCTTTGTTCTTTTAAGTTGAGCTTTTTTCCATTGTGCCTCTTTTCCTCTTAATAAAGAAAGTTTGCTTCCGTTGGAAATAAAATGGTGGGTTACCTAAAGTGTTCGAGAAACAAGTAACGCTGCTATCAAGCTCCGCCCTTCAGGCAAACAAATGTTTCACATTCATTGTTCATTTCAACGCTTTCAATTTCATCTTAATATATTTTTCTACTTTTAATAAGGCCACCAGAAGGGGTGCCTGGCGCCTCAACGCAAAAAGGGTAAGTCAGAATTTTATAAAGTCATTCTGCCTTTGCATCCCTTAAAGCTGGGATTGGCGTTATAAATTTTTGGCGCCCAACGTGGGGCAGAAACGTTTGAATTAGGGACTATAAAATTTTATTGAATATTTCAATTCTATTATTCTTTGAAAATGAAAAAAAAACTAATGGAAAGTGAAGTGTTTTCGAAGCAACGGGGGGTCGAACCAAAGCAACCCAGCCATGACAGGTCGTAGGCTATCCGTTATTTGATCTTTAATTTCAAAGATCGTTTTAATCGCTGTATCTGGATTCTCTTTGCTTGAGATTGTTTACCTGATGTTTTTTGAGTGAATTGTTCACCGGATTTATATTATGTGAACTATTTATTTCATTTATTTATTACAAATTTTGTGTTATATATATATATA